>JAASFW010000081.1:0-42431 GCA_023334005.1 Globisporangium orthogonon
CCTTGGGGCGCAGCGATGCCGTCTTCACCTTGCAGCCCTCAATCGAGAACTCGTGGCCGACCTTGATGCCCGGCCAAACCCAGATCTGGAAGTCGAAGAGCACGTGCGCGACGCGCAACGCGTCGAGCTCCTCCACGGTCGTGAGTGCTAGACCGTCCTGCGTCATGAGCTTCACGCCGTTTGCGAGCACGTCTGGGTCCGAGCCGAGCCACTCAGCCGCGAACGTCGCGAGCTCGTGCAGACACCCGTCCTTCGCGGACCAGTTGAGTGAAATGCCCTCGTTCTCGCCGTTGAGCATGAGGAACACGCGATCGCGCGCGCGCAGCTCGTCTGCGCGGCCCATCACGCTCTCCACGTGCGTCAGGTCACCGTCAACCGCGAACGCCGGGCACGCGCTCTCAGACGGCGCGAGCAGCTTCTGCGTCGTGATGTGCACCACCTCGCTCAGGTACTTGTTCGGGACGGCACGATGCACGAGCTCGTCGAGCGCCGCCGCCGCCTTAGAGGTCGCATTTACATCAGCCGCAGCAAGTGGGTCATTGCCGCTCAGTGCGCGCGTCGCCGCGTCACCTCCACTGCCGACACCGAAGTACTCGGGGCCGAGCGTCGTCCACGCGCCGCCGATCAGCGCCGCGAACAGTGGCGCGACCACAAACAGCAGCGAGGATGATGATGACGATGAAGAAGCCCTCTTGCTCGGAGCGCTCCTAGCGTTCGGCGCCTTCGCACCCTTTGCGGCGCCATCT
This sequence comes from Globisporangium orthogonon, assembly GCA_023334005.1. Taxonomy (NCBI): domain Eukaryota; phylum Oomycota; class Peronosporomycetes; order Pythiales; family Pythiaceae; genus Globisporangium; species Globisporangium orthogonon. The sequence goes on from JAASFW010000081.1 coordinate 747, forward strand.
GGCGCCTGCGCGGCGGAAGCACCAGCGGAGAGCGACGCGGACTTCTTCGCCATGGTCGGCAAGTGGGCTACTGACGCTGCAGCTCATGCGTGGATCGGATTGGATCTTCGAAGAGGTAATGCTCGGATTTTATCATTATACGAATAATGTAAAGCGGGGCTATCCGCATACTGAACGTAAGTGTGAAAGAGATTGCATGTGATAGAGAAACGATGGTAAAAGAAGTAGCCAGAAACAGGTGGAAATTCAGAAAAAAAAGTAAGGAAAGGTTACAAAATAGCCAATAACCAGATACACGTGGTCCACATCACACTCAGCGAGCGAGCAACTTGGTGGCAATGGCCCGAAAAGCAAGGCGCATGCATACGAGTTTTAGTTCCTCTGAACAAGCCACGTCCCTCAAGCACATATACATAACACGTTGTTGCTTCCGACTCGAGCTCAAACTGATCAAATAGCAAAGCAGGCGACACCGGAGCGGTTTGAAGAGGGCTGCGCCGACAAGAAGTAGACTACAAAACACACCTCGATCCAAACAAGAAAGAATCGCGCAGTGACACGAGTCACGTTCGCCGCCGCCCGAGCTCGATGACGGCGAATGTAAAACAAGGGACGCAAATGACACAAGCGGAGCAGGTGACTTCAAGCTCACACACGATACGTCTCAGGTAGCGAAGATGCTGTCTATTGTCGCCAACAACAATGAAAAAAAGTCAACAATGTCGCAAAACAGCTGATCCGCTGGCCTCGTAACAGTCTTTCCAAAACGTCTCCGATGATGGTCACCTCGAAAGCTAGCCTGTACTGCATGGCACGACCCAGCAGTCGCCCAACACACCCAGAGAGAGCAAAAAAGCACGTTAGGTAGTGGCACTCCAGTTGGTTAGCTCAACTATCAAGCTGCGGCTCTTTCCACTATGATATAGCGTTGTGCACTTGACCAAACATTTGCGACAAAGCAAAGCAAGAACAAATATTAAGTTGTCGTCTCTCCGAATGACTGCTCGCGGAAAGGCATAAACTTTTTCGTCTGCAAAAAGAAAATTCGCATGTGCACACCAAATACATCTTAGTGGCCTATAACGCAAACACCAGAACAGGACGAACTCTCATGTTCGTAAGGTGCATATGTGCTGACGTCAGCACTGACAAACTCGGTAAGAGCGCTCAAGTCGTTTGAAGCATCTTGCAGTCGCCTTACCATACTCAGCAGAGCAGAATATTTCCACATGCTCTGCCTCAGGCGATGCATCACAAACCACAAGCATCTCTCCATGATCCTCTTCCATGAAATGCAATCTCGTAACCCAACTCTGTCAAATATGAGAGCGAGAACATATGTCGAGTTTGATCGAAAGAAGTGCGTACGGCACAAGTCTTGCAACGGCTTCCGTCACAGCAGATATTGTCTCCCACAGCAGCGTCACCTTACATTGCAAAAGATGATCATACTGGTCAACGACATGCATTAACTGCAATGACTGTGACTGTCAACAAACATTTTGACAGTGCTGCTGTATTGGGGTTACACCTGTTAGTTACTCAACATAACTTAGCAATGCAGAATCCCGAGTCACATGATTACAAAGAGTCTAGCCATAACCGACGCATTCTACTATTGGCTGGAATAGCGTGACAACCAACCAATAAGATAGCTAAACATCCTAGGATCAATCATAGCTTGGGCATCTCAGGTGCAATAACGCTAACAGAAGTCTAAAACCTCACATCGCCTGGTGGAGCAGAGATACCATTCACAAACACAACTCTAGGTTTTGAAATGCAAGATTCCAAACCTCGTTTTCGCGGTTCTGTATGTGCAGAATAGAAACTCTGAGAGTACACACGCATGCTTCTCACATTATGATGCGTAACTCGAACGGGACAGGTTGCAGCTGCCATCGTTCTTACTTTGGAGTTGATTCAACGCAAGCAAAGGAGCGGAAGACGTGTAGAGATCTGCTCTCTGACACCGCGCATAGTGATGGATCAGACGCGCTGTCGCGTCGTATTGATGTTGAAGTACAAGATGAAGTGTGCTGAAGGTCAAATAATTGAGTCTACCAAGGTGCTCACGTCACAACTGTGATTGGTCTGTGGCTTTGTACATGCGCAGCTCGACAGCAACTCGACAGTGGTTTGCCCATCGCGAGCAACTTGAAGATATCAATGTTAGCGCTGTCAAAAACATCCTGCTCAAAAGCACGCACGTGTTGTAGCATTTGCACCAAAGTCAAGAGTCCTAAACTAGCTCTGTGATTTGCGTCGGTGACTCGACTCGACTTGACTCGCACGTGGTGGCGCCAGCGTCGCTGGGCTCCTGGCTGCCGTGTTCAAAGAGATCTGTGCGTTAGAGGCCCACCTGCGGATGCACCTGTAGCTGCAGCTCTGTGGATTAGTCGGTAGGTATACTATATAATCTGGTGAAGCAGCTGTAGCTCTGTTTGGAGATGTGTCTGCGTCTGCGTCTGCAAAATTTGGTCAAGAAAGCAAGAAACCCATGACGAGCTCCACGGTCGCGCGCGCGCTCAGTCGCCGGCTCCGCAGCGTCGCCGCCCCCAGCTGCTCCCGTAACGCGCAGCGACTCTTCTGCTCTTCTTCCTCTTCCTCCTCGTACTCGTCGCAGCCGCCGCCCACAACGTACTCGGGCGGCCACCCGCACGAGGGCCAGGGCGGCTTTTACGGCTCCATCAAGTCGCGCTCGGACGTCGCCGCCGAGTTCGTGCCGGGCGCGCGTGCCGAGGCCGCTGATGTGCAGCAGCTCGACGCGCTGATTGCCGCGTGGGACGCGCAGGCGACGGCGCTTACCGAGCCGGACGCACGGAATGTGGCGTGGAACGTGCTGGTGCGCGACGCCGCGAACACCGCACTCATCAAGCGCCTGATCGTCAAGGGCGGCCCGGCCTGGGGGCTCTCGAGCAAGCAGCGCGAGTTCGTCTCGCGCTTCCATCCCGTGTGAGTGGGTGCAGCAACACGTCCAGGGCATCAGTTGGGGTATATGGAGCCTAGTACCGCCTCCTTCACACAGACACTGTTATCGCGATCGAATCGGAACGTCCATCCATTCGTTTCGTATGTGAGACGGCCAAGCACTACGCTCACGTACTCAACTACGCTCACATCACTGACATGCATGCTGTACTGCATGAGCTCACTGCTCGCAGTCACTCACTACTAGTGCGCTGCCGCAAGAACGAGGCGGCCGCACTGCCTCAGAACGCAAAATGCGTCACCGACTTGACTGCCTTGCCCTCGAGGGAGACCGGGTCTGTCGCATCTGACGCTGCCACGGATGCAGTCCCGGAGCTCGCGGAGCCCGTGGAGACGCTGCGATGACTTAACACCGCGGATGGCTGCAGCAGAAGCTCCGCATACGCTTGCGTGCGCACACTCTCGACCGTGTCTTCGATCGTCGCGTCTGTGACGTACATCCGGAGCGTCTCCAGTTGTACCTCTGGAGTGTTCGAGACGCTCGAGGCGCTGCGCTTGGCAGCCAACGCACGCTCGCTGTTCTTCTCGCTGCTCTCTAAGTCGCCCGCTGCTTCCTGCTCGGCCTCGTCGTCGTCCTCGTCCTCGCTTTTCTCGACGAACCACTCGGTTTTAAGCACAATGTCCGGTCGCTCGCTCGCGAGAGAGCCAAGCTGCGCGACGAGCCGCGCGCGGATCTCCGGGTGCAGCCCACTTTTCACGATGATCTTCCGGTGGATGCTCGCGACGTGGTGGCCGGACACCATGTCGACGATCCAGTCCACCACGCGTCGGAACTGGATCACGTCGTCGCCGCAAATGTGACGCCGCAGCAGCTCGAAGAGCTCGGGGAAGTCGTTCAGGATGCGATGCTTGTTGACGGCCGCTTGCTCGATGCGGCGGCACATCTCGTTACTGATTTCGAAGCCGTGGATGCCGGCGCCGTAGCACGAGTCGCAGAGCTCAAAGTTCTCACACGTATTGCACTTCCAGCGACCGCCGACGATCGGGCTCATACCGCAGCCGTCACAGAGCGTGTCCTCGTGCACGTGGTGCTTGTGGTAGCGCGCACTGATCCGATTCTTCACGTCGCCCAACATGTTTCCGACGCTGGTCTTCGAGCGAAGACGACCGAACATACCACCACCGCCACTATTGCTGCTTGCCGGACCGGACGTTGACAACGGCGCTTGGCTCGACGCGGATGTCGCTGATCCGCTACCACCGCTACTGCTGCTGGTGGTACTACTGCTGCCTCCAATGTCCAGGATGTTCTTGGTGTCTTGCACACTCGCGCTCAGATCCACGGGCTCGGATGTGAACTTATCCTTGCTCGGCAAGAGCACGCGAGCCTTGTGCAGCACCGACATACTCGACGGATCGGTCTTCGGTCCGTAAAACAAGTGGTCGTGAGCCCACACCGTCGACGGCGCGTTGGATTGAAGTTTGCTGCTCTTGTTCGTTTCGAATGAGAGATCCGCAGCATCGGCACCAGCGCCCTCGCTCGTCGTCTCCACATGGACAGTGTCCTGATGCTTGTGCACGAGCGTGATCTTGAGGTCAGTCACGCGCACGAACCGTGTGCGTACAGCCGCTTGTACGTTCAAGTCGCGCCGGTTCTTGAGCAGCGGCACGATGAGCTTTCGCATCTCCCGGTTAAGGTTCTCATTGATGCCCTCGATGGAGATCTCGGGGTGGAAGTTGGAACGAATATCGCGTCCTTCGAGCACGAAGCTGAGCCACTTGGACAGCTTCTCGCGGCCGCGCTCTGGCATGCTCGAGATCAGACGCTTCACCACCGGTGACTCCATGTCGATCGGCGCGACAGGAAACACCTCGTCGTCTACCTGCCAGCCGTCTTGCGACGTGGCGGAGCTCACAATGCGCGCACGCTGAAGCGGCGCTGCCGTTGCAGCCACATTGGCAGGGATGTCGGCGCCTTCGCTGCGCTGGCGTGGCGGCAAGGGCGGCGGGAGGACGGCACCGCCGCCACCGCGAACCGAGCGTAGCGTCTTCGTCTTCTGCATGAACTTGTCCAGTTGCGTGGCTTTGTCGTCGCTCTCCGAGACGTCCACCAGAGCGCGGATGTGCGCGTCGTACTCGCGCATCTTCTCCTGCAGCGCGAACACTTGGTTCTCGTAAAAGTTACGGCAGTTCGCCAGCTCTTCGGTCAACTCGTCCACCCGCCGCGAACTCAGGTGTAGCTCGTGAGCCCGGGCCCCAAGCTGGTGGCGAAGCAGGTCGTTGTCCAGTAACACTGCACTGTCGGCACGGCGCCGATCAGGCACGTCATTCTGTAGCGAAAACGTGTCTACGGGTGGCGTGCGTGGTGTACCCGCTGACGGTTGCACGAGTGGAGAGTCTTCCGAAATCGTCACAGGGTGCGTCGAGACCTGATCACCAGCGACTGGATGCTGCTGCTGCTGCTGGTGGGCTGCAGCGTTGTGCCTACTCGCCTCTTTGTTGCGCCGGATCTCAAGCAACTCACTCAGCGAATCGCACTCCTTCGTCTTCGCCGACAGCTCGCTCTCCAGAAACGCCACCCTGTGCATGAACTCCTCATTCCGACTCCTCATCGCCGCCATCTCGAGCTCCTTCTGCGCGAACTCCTTCGTCTGAAGCTCAAGCTCAGCGCAGCGCTCGTCCAGGCTCGCCATCTCACCCGCTTTGCTCGCCTGTTCGTCCTCCAGCTGCTCGATCTTCGTCAAGAGCTGCTGGAGCTTGTCAGCCTCCGCCGGATCCGGAGTGACCCGCGCCGCCGCCTCGTCGCCGCCTCCGAGCTGCTGGACCCTCTCTTCGAGTGCCGCGATCTGCTTGTCCTTCTCTGCTACCAAGAGCTTGAACTCCGCGACTGTCTTCTCCTCGTTCACCTTAGGCTTGTTCTTGATGCTCTTCGCGCGCGTGCCGAAGCGGAGAGTCGAGATCGTCTCCTCGCAGTTGTAGCTGCTACAGCTGCCGCACACGAGCAGCGTCGTCTCTGAGTTGCCGCCGAGCGAATCTTGCAGCAGCCGCGTGAGCTTCGAGTCGCGGTACGGGATGTGCGCGCCGCTCTGGCCGCTCGTGAGCGCATTCATGACGCTGCCGAGCGCGCTGAGCGACTTGTTGATGTGTTGCGCCTCCTTGAGCGTCTGGCCCTTGGCGTGGGTCTTGCCGACTTTCTCCGAGCCGGCCAGGTCGACGAGGAAGAGCTTGCCGGTGCGCGTCGAGCCGGTCGTGACGTTGCGCTGCTCGATCGTGATAATGAGCACCGAGTGACTCCGGCTCGAGTCGTTATTCATGCGCGTGGACGAGATAACGCGGTTCGCGCCGCCAAGACGCATGACCGCGAGCATCTCGTCTGCGGACGCGCAGCAGACCTCGGTAGCACCGGCGATCCAGACGCCACGCTCGCGGCTCTCGCGCACGCTAAGGTTGCTGGACGCCGGCTCGAGCAGGTCGCGGATCTTCTCGAGGTAGATCTCGATGTACGACACGCGCACGATGAACTCAAGCTCGGCCTGCATGTGGCGGATGCCATCGAAGACGTCGGTCATAGCGCGCGGGATGATGCCGGCGAACTCGTCGTCGCCCGGCACGCCCTCCATCGAGAACGTCTTGCCCGTGCCCGTCTGTCCGTACACGAAGCACGTGCAATTGTACCCGCGCAGTGCCGCCTCCACGAGCGGCCGCGCTGTGGCTGCGTACACCTCGCGCTGCGTCGCTGCTGGACCGAACACCTGGTCGAACGCGAACGAGTGCGCGTCCGCACGCCCCGCGCTCTCCACGCGCACGGCGCCGCTCGCCTCGTCCACGGCCACACACTCGACCGCCTGCTGCTTGAGCTCCAGTTTGTTCTGCGGACGGAAGCGTGCGCACACACGGATGCCGGCGACAGCGGTAGTCGCAGCGGCGGTGGCGGCGGCGGTGGCGGCGGCGGCGCCGCGCGGCACCTGCTCCGCGACCATCTCACCGTCTGTTACTTCGTTACCGAGAGAATCGCAAAGTGGGAATGTGTGGGCTCTTTCGCACGCAGTTGAGGAGGTTGCAAAAATGCTATACAACAGGTTGAAGTGGTGACCGGGACCTGTCTCCAGCAAGTGAACGAGTTCCCAACAGATTTCCGTGGGTTCCTTGCCGAAGAGCTCGCGAAGAAGATCTCGCTGGGCGCCCACCTCTGGGTCCCAGGGACATGGCATTCAATAGTTCTGGCGCACCGGACGCCGTCATCAAGAAACTCTCAAACGTGTCGACACCATAAAGTCACTCACGCACGAGATTTTGCATCTGTTCATCATCGTTCGGCATGTTCTCATGACCGACCACCCGACCGAGAGCGCGTACTCACTTATCACGAACCTCATTTGCATGATCTCCGATTTCTGCAAGGTCGGCCGCGACTCGAACCACAAGATCTCAGAAGGAGGCGGTCGGCTGAACATGTGGTTGTACGTCCTCAGCAGGTGTGTTCCGCGGACATGATAATCATGGCGTACAAGTGGATATGTGGAGTGTCGGCTATTTGACCGTGGAAAGCAGCGGTGAGATGGATAGCCCGAGCACGCTCCAGGAACGCCAGCGAGAGCGCCAGGACGAGAATTCGAATTCTCGTTCTTGCGCGAGCGAGGCACTGGAGAAAGTGGAAATACTGCTCAATCAGGAGCTTGTGAAGTCTCTCGAGGAATGAAGATCGTTGCTGGTGGCTTTCGGTGGGAGACCGCGGATGCCGGTGTCGAATGTGCCGTGTGAACGTGAGTGAGAACGAGCCTTATTGGCATTTGCTTTGCATGTGTCGCGCTGGGTCAATACCGTGAGGCTTTGCGAGATTGAGTGTCGATAGCGTGTTTTCAGTTCTCGTGTGTGAATAGTTGTCGCCTTTGTTGGTTGTATCGCGTTACCCGAGCAAGAGACATCGGAATTCATGCTCCGCTCGAAGTTCATCCTTGCTGACGCTGGCGATTTTACTGCTGCTGCTGCTGCTGCTGTCCAACCTCAGGTCAAGTCGAGTTGAGTCGTCCCGAGCAACTGGGATACTCTCCGCTGTCATGGTCGCCGTCGCCGTCGTTCCTGTCGTCGACTCTATTGTCTTCATCATCTGCAACGCCGTCCTTGTTATCACCAGCGGAGTCCTTGCGAGTGGCTGTGGAGGTATCACTACCTCCACCAACATCAGCATCATTGTTCTGGCAGCTGCTCGTCTTACACATGTTAGTTCGCTTTGTTCTCCATGAAGACTGCCGACGAACACCACGAGACTTCCGCCACCAAGTCTGGATCGACGTCGCGTACGCGCTCTCCCACATGGCGCGCAGCATCTCGTCCCGCTTCTGCGCTTCCAGTGCGTCTTTAAGCGCGTGGAGCTTGGCGCGCGCCATCTTCGCTCGGTACGCCCTCTGCAATGTCTGTGCGGCTCGCGTCTTCTTCTGCAGCAAAACGTGCACGCGCTTGCCGAACAGGAGTAGGAACCGCGCGCGCTTGAAGAAGCGCTGTATCACGCTCGCAGCCGATCCGAACATCTTCTTTCTCGCGTGAGCGCGCCGGATGCGACGCATATGCGCGCGAAGCCAGAGCTGGATTGTGATTGCGGCGTGGAAGCGCGCGAGCCTCTTGAGCCACGTGCGCTCGAACCGGCGCTTGGCGCCGTACCGCCGAACACATTGCGCCACTACTCGTGCCGCCCGATTCACTAACAGCAATGCTCGCAGCTTGCGATGGAAGATGTGGGACCTGAACGCGCGCTGGACCACGCTACTCGCTCGCGAGTAGCGACGGTACCGATCTTGGCGCCGCAGCATCTTGCGACAGAAGAAGCCTCGCCACGCCGCCTGGACGCGAGTCGCGGAGCATTGGACTCGGAACTCGGTGCGCACGCGCTTTGCCACAATGACGCGACCCCAGCTTTGGAGACACACGAGCGCGGCTAGCGACTCGGAGTTATGCTGCTCGGCCACATGCGCTCGCCAACACTCCCATCGCATCAGCAGTATGGCGCGGAGCCGACGGCGAGCTCGCACCATCACCCGCGTCGCACATGTTCTAAACGTGCATACATCAGGCGTTTAGCGAGTGAACAAGAGTACACACCCATACGTGTAGCATCACGACATCTAATCTGCAGGTGCTATATCGCTAGCTGTGGATGAACACACTCACAACTTGCAGAACTGGTAAACGCGCTCTCGACAGCGAAGTCTGGCGCTCTGGAGCCGCCAGTGCTTGCATCCTCGTCGAAGCATACGAAGTCTCGCTCGCCTAAAGACGTCCTGGACATACCATGGGGATGCGAATGACAGGAGTAAAGGACACAACGTGAGCAAAAAGCAATGGCCCCGACACGCAAGGCGAGTCGAACGAAGAACGAACCAGCAGCTTGTCGAGTGCAATCTGCCTTCGCGTTGCCGCCGACACATCGGAGCCGAATGCGAGCAGCTCCTCCACACTACAGTGGTCTCGAATCCAGTCACATGACTGACGTACTGCAAGAGTGAGTGACGAACGGTAGCAACGTCAGTCGAAGCAGGATTGCTCTTCGAACGGAACGTGAGCTACCCACCAATTACACGATGCTCCCTCGTGTAGTATTCTGCTCGCACGTGGCTTTCCAGTTGGCGGGAACGACGCTCAGACTCGTGAAGCTCGTGTTCGTGTGGAGTGCTCAATTGTGTTCTCGCACGAGTTGCATGGTGTCCGTGATCGTATGGCAGAGCCGTTTGGAAACGTCGCTGCTGAGACTGCAGTGGTGTTCGCGTCGAACTTGTGACGAATGCAGCGTACGATGACGTGCGCTTGATGGTTTGATGCTGCTCAGCGTCACATGCTGCTCTTGGTGGAACAGGGAATGGCGATGACAGTGGAGCCAGCAACATTCTTCTTGGACCGATCGTCTCTCCGCTTGCACGACGCGCATCCGCTCCAGCAAGACCCGTCTTGAACGCAACTCCTTGCTGCCACACCTTCTCACACAGCAGCAAGTACAGGCACTCGGATCTGTCCGTGCTTGACTGGCGGGTGGATTCGAGTGCCACTTCCAGCTCCATGAGCTGGTCGTACGTAAGTCCTGCGACGCGCAGCAAACTCGCGCTCTCTAGGACGCGCGAGACGTCGTCATGTGTGAGCAGGAAGAGCACGTCTTGTGGGGACAGATTTCGCGCTCGGAACTTGTCTTCCCATAGCACCAACGCATGCTGATTCTGCTCGTGCTCAGCTGCATGATGTCGGTTGTTAGATACTGGAGCAAATCCTGACGACCACGAAGGCACCACCGCAGATGCGAGTCGAAGCGGAGACAAAGGCCTCTCGACCGCATGAAGTGGACGCGTCGATGTGGCTCGCCTTTTGCTCCGCGTCGCTCTTGGGTCTCCTCTATTCGGCGCTCGATGAGTCAACACCGGAGTGAGGAGCAACTCGGCGCGGCGATAGCTGCAATGGAGGGGGAAGACCTCGTCCAAGATGTCGTCTACAGTTGTCGTCGTGCCGGTCAGCGCCTGCAAGCGCTCGACACATGTGGGCTTCTTTGCTGAGTAGCTCTCTTGAGCCAGCGCGCGAGGACTCGAGGTAGGCATCGACGACGAACGAACAACGTCGGTATCAACACTTCGTGTTATTATAGCTCCCTTACATGTCGTCGCCGCCGCGCAGATGCAGCTCCTTCGCGTTCATGAAGTCAATGAGCTCCTTGCACTCGCTCTCACTCAGATACGGACGCAGCACGCGAACGCCGTCCAGATACAGCGCCTTGCTCCATGGACACTTGGCCAGCCCACGGTAAAGCACGCGCCGCGCAGTCTCCACTTTGCCCCACCGCTCTTCGAAGCGTACATACAGCCGCCAGCACAGCGCATTACCCTGCGTACGCACGCTCTCGACCATGGCTTGGAGCACCCGGCGCACGCGCTCAAATCCTACCACATTCGACGCGTACTTGTGAAAGAGGCAACACGTCGCCTGCGGTGGAAAAGAAGATGGCGGATCACCGTTCTCGAGCGAACCCTCGGACAGCAAAGCAGCTGCAGCGTGCGAAGCGAACCGCTCGAGGCGGCTGAACTCGCACAGTAGTACAAAGAGCCACTCAACGAGCAAGGGCGAGTCAAAGTGCCGTTGCCAGCACTGCTGCACCCGATGGAAGTGCCGCCGAAGACTCTGTGACATCGTGTTGCTCGTCTCTGCGTCGACAAAGAGGCGCAACAGCACAGGATCATGAGGCAAGCGTTCCACCGCGTTGCCAACTCCCTGCCGCCACTCCCGTGGTGCCACAATCGGGAACGCGCAGTTAAGCTGGTGCTGCTGGAGGAACTCCAGAGAGCAGTACAACAGCCAACGAGCCTGGTGATCTTCGATGTGAGTGTCGCTCTCGAGTACATCTCGAATAAGCGCTTGGTACTCGCTGCTAGCAGCGTGGAAGCCCACGGCGGCGTACACAGCGAGGCATAGATTGTGGGCGCAGTAGCCGACGCTCCAGAGCCAGTCACTTTGTTCAAGATTCGCTCCTGCGCCACGAGTAGCGCACTTGGAACGTTGCTGGACCGCGATCTCCAGCTCCACGCGGTATTTCTCGATCACGCCAGCTCTCACATCCGGAGACAGCACACTCTCGAGATGCTTCCGCAGCTTCCTTGGCTGCTTGCGAAACTTCTTCGTCAGATTGTCCAATGGCTCCCAGTCGCGCTGCCAGCAGCTCCAGAGAACATACAGCGTCATCAACTTTTGATGCTCGACATCCTGGACACTTATCGGATCCTCATTCGTCTGACTCAACCACATCTCGTTCCGGGTACGGAGAAAGAGGAGGCAATGGAAGCTGCGATCCATCTTCGCGTCACCGGATGAGTGTAGCGCCAGCGACGTGATCGTTTTGTCGCAGACCCGGTTCACTTGGCGGAGGTTTCCGGCCCGCAGCTCGAGCTTGGCGTACGCAAACATGAGCGCGATATCAGCGCTTGGCGGCGAAGTCAAGTCCTTGTGATCTTCTCCACTCTCCATCAGCTTCTGGCAGAGCTCGCGGGCATACTGGAGACTCGCAGCGCTCTCACTTTCACTCGCTCGAACGATTTGCGCTTCGAGTTCAATCCACAGATACTTGACCAGCCGCTCGCGTTCTTGATCCCCTTCATGGTGAACAACGTCCATGAATCGTCTCAGCACGTTTCGAGCAAAAGTAACTTTGCTCGGATCAATTAGGGTGTCCGAGTGCACACGGATGTCGTCGAGAAGCTCTCGCTGCAGCAGGTCTCGGCGTCCTAAAGTAGTGAGCGTGATCGATTCAGTGGATGAAGGATCCATCGCTCGCAAGATCGGAGCGACCAAGTCATCGAACTCCTCGAATTGGTCGGCGTACAGATCCGCAAGTGCTCCTGGATAGTCTGCGGAGCTTTTCGTCCAACGCACACCGATACATTCGAGCAGATTCAGCGCGATGTTGAGACGTAGCGACCGCGACACCAGAAACAGGAACGGCTGGATCTCCTCGGTCAGCATCGCGCGGTCAGGCGTCTCGTCGATAAGTGCCTGATGGTGCGGATTGGTCAGCCGCAACGGAATCCACTGAGTCCATTCCTTCATCTCCTCTTGCTGCAACCACTGGACGAACTCGTCTCGCTTGTCTACTTGATCGTAGTCTGCACGCTCGTCACGGAATCTGGCGATGGATTTTGCTGCACTCGCCTGGTGTTTCTCCCTCTTCTTCAACTGGGATTCTTGTCTGGCGAAAGAAGCATCTGTCCCACGCAGCTCTCCCAGGATGCGCTCATACTCACTCGCGTCATCAATCTCGTCGATCTTGATACGATAGCCGTGCACATTGCTATACGTCAGACCACTCTCCGCTGGCTCGTCACGCTTGGCATCCAGCAACATCTCTCCGGATTCGTGTCCGTTGATCACATGCATGTCGTCTCGTGACTTGTAGAGCGTTCTTGCAGCGAGTTGCAAGAGGCGTTGCTGATGGTCTGGTGATCGAATGGAGTCTGGTGGGTTCATCGAAGTCAGCGACGACACCAATCGTTCGTGGACATGCTTTTCAAACTTGGTAGATGATGATGGCACGAACGCAGTCGCGAGACCCAACCTCGAATTGAAATCGTCTCCGAAGTGCGGAAGGTGTTGGCCCCACCTTGACACAAACTCTCGTTGCATTTCCGAGTGAAGCTGCTCAGGTGTCACGTTCCCACGGCGTGCCGCGCTGCCTGATGATGATCCCATGTTGAAGTCAAGTAGAGCCTGGAGGTGTGCGATTGATCGCTCCGTATAGCCTGCTTTTGCCTCCAGACGGCATGCCATGAAGTGGAAGATAAGAAGCAGCCGCACGATTTTGTTCGCTTGTTTGGAGGAATCGAGCGCGCTTGCGTAGGACGAAGGCCCGAAGCTGGTTGATGCCAGCAGGGAGTCGGCGTCGAAGATCTGGACGGATCCGCTGCTTGTCGAAGCGCTGCTGCTGGATGATTCTCGCAACTCTCGCTGCATCACCTCCGCCACCTCTTTCTTCAAGACGCCAATGATGCGTGCGTATAGATCTCGCAGCGTCGGAACCGAGAAGCTCGCGAAGTTCTGCTGCCGCGCCAGAATCAACTTGCCCCACAGCTCACCATTCGTCCGATCGCTCTCGATCATCTCTTCCAGTTGTCGTCGGTGTATGTCGAGGTCGTTTGTGTTACTACGATGGCTATCACTGTTCTGCTCTCTTCGCCGCCGCATCGACAGATTCAGCTTGGCAAGTCGGAGCTCATGACTCTCTGGGTTCTCCTGAATGGCTCTATCGAGGACTGCGACCTGCTTCTCCGCCACCATCTCCGCAGATGACCGGCTGCCGCTCTTCCGTCGCGTGAGACGAGCCGACTGCTCCTGAAAAGCGACAAAGTCGAGCCATCGCGCAATGTCCTGCGGGTTTTTCTGCAGCGACTCGTTGAACATCTTGCTCTGCGTCACGAGGTACTGCTCGACGTTTGCTGTCTCCGTTCGCAGCGCAAGCTCTTCGCTCTCTGCGCTACTGCTGTCGAGAATCGGATCGAGCGGGATGAACGTCAGCTCCGCTGCAGCACCGTCTCGCCCGCGCTGTCGAGCAAGCCGTTTCTCCGAATACGCCAGGTACAACCGCGTCTGTCTCGCGTCCTTCTCCGCTTGTCGAGCACTGGCATGGAAGTAGCGATCGGCATGCACTGCCTTCGGGTCGATTTTGCTTGCTGCTATAGTGTTTGCTTCGCTGCTTCCAGAGTTTCTCTTTGCGTCCGCAATCCACTCGCCTGTGATCACATTGCGGCGCGTCGCGAGCACGTAGAGCGGCTTGTCTTGCGCGTAGAGCGTGCCGTAGAAGCGGTTCTCGCGGTCGCCTGCGCAGTCGAACTCGAAGAGTTTGCTGCCGACGGTATCGAAGGTATCCAGCTGCTGCTGCTGGGCGATCCACGCCTGCAGCTCTTTCGGAACCGCTTTCACGAGTTGGTTCTCCTGTGATGAGGCACCTATAGAGGTGGTATGGTAACTTTCGCTCGCACGCAGCCGCTTGAGCCTGCGCTGCTGCTTGTGGCGCTGTCGCCTGCCCTCCGTGTCCTCACCACTACTGTTGCTCTCTGCGGCGGCGCGCCTGCTGCCCTTTCTGCTACTCTTCTTGCTGCTTCGGCGGCGCTTGCTGAGCGTCTGCAGCGCAGTTGATGTCGATGGAGACGCCGCGGCCACAAAGCTCCTGCCAACGCTCAGCCAGTCTGACGAGTTGCAGCACAGGAGACGCTGCGTAAGATCGGAGCGGATGTTGCGTGGCAAGCCGCCCTCTTTCGCACGCACCGTCCGAGCCGCCGGCGTCGTCGGAGCCATCGCGCGCCACGGCTGGATGGGTCTGCGCAGTCTCGCTTCCACCAGCAGCAGCCATTTTCGGGCTTCGTCGCTTGCAGGATTCGAATAATGAAGAAATCCAAGGATTTTGCAATGGCTGTGCAAACCCGCTATTGAGCTAGTAAACGGCCGCAGCTCGGCTTATGCTCACGTGAACGCAGCGACCTCCAATGGCGGACGTGCAGCACAAGCGCGTGGCGCAGGCGCTCAAAGCCGCGTGCGAGGAGACGGCGCGGCAGGCGATCGCCGCCACGACGGCCAGCGGCCAGGCAGCGCGCGTGCACCACAAGAACGCCAAGTTCGGGAGCCGCAAAGAGGCTATGGCGGCCAAGGTGCGAGGATGTTCCGAGTTGACTCTCTTCTGACGTGAACTCATCGACCTCCTCGTGTGTACTCGAGCAGATCGCAGCAGCGAAAGCGAAGCGTGAGGCCAAGGAGGCAGCTTGAACACGACATACGCTGCTGCTGTTTCTAATACAGTTCCGATGCTTTACGCGCGGTGCGCTGCTCGCCACACACACTTTTCGTGTCTGCTGCTGGGTACCAGAGGGCAGTGCATGTGCTCCTCGGCACTTTGTCGACGAGCAACTACGAACCCGAGACGAACGTCGTCATCCTCGTAGACTCGATGGGTGATGATGCCGCAGTGTCTCTTCCGAGCCGACGGACGCGGAACCAAAAGCTATTAAGACGCAGTAGGTTCTGAGCATGACTGGAACGCTCGCGGCGCTGCTCGCGAAGAACTGGCTCGTGAAGGCGCGACACCCATTCGCGACGCTCAGTGAGGTGCTCAACCCATTGCTCTGCATTTTGCTCTTTGCGGCGCTCAAGACGCTCGAGCAGGACGTCGACGTGCCCGCCGGCTGGAGCACCACTGCCGCGAACGAGTCTGTCGGCGCCACACCGCACGTCGGCTCGAGTTGGAACCTCTTCACCAAAACTGACGTCTCCGCTGCGCTCAACTCTAGTGTAAGCGGCGACGTGTCGCCGCCTGCGCAGAATGCGAACGGCTCGGTGCTCGCGATGTCGTCACCACTCACCGCGTTCTCGCTTGCGTTGGGACTCAAGGTGCCCAAATTCTACTTTGTGGAGACGACCATGTCAGGGCTGCTGCTCAATCTGGCGCTCCAGGCGCTCATCGAGGGCGACCACCTCGAAGAGCTGAGCGAGCTCGACATGCTCGCGTGCTTCGTCAAGTTCGTCCTGTTCGGACACACGAGCATCAGCCAAGCGTCGTTGTACGCTGTGCCCGAAGAGTGCCGCGGCAAGGTTGTGCCGTACAAACTCGCGATCACGCCCGACACGCTCTATACGCGACAGTACTTCGCTGCGCTCCTGGAGCAGTGGTATCCGCGAATGCCACTCGTGGAGCCCGTGTTCGGGATCTCTGCACTTCAGGTTGCGTCGTTCAGGGACTCGCGAGTGTTCTTCGAGAACGAAACAGCACTCGAGCAGTACATGTCAGGCGAGAGTTACGGACTTGATCTTGCGAACCCCAAGATCTACGCTGCAATTGCGTTTCAAGTGTTCCCGACGCAAAGTAGTGACATCGGCGATCGTCGTGGCCACGCTATCGAGTACTCGCTGCGACTCAACTCGACATACACAGACAGGAACTTCCCCGGAAGCGTGCCACGCACGATCGGAAGACGCTTTAGCTCGGAGAAGCTCAACAAGGAGGTGAAGCCCATCCCAACGCTCAGCTACGCGACAAGAGGGTTTATGACGCTACAGACCGCAGTCTCTCGGTTCTTGAACTGCTTACCTGAGTGGAATACAATCTCGGAGACGACGAACGGCGTGTGCCAGATCAAAGAGTCGACGATGAAGAGCGACTCAGAGCTTGACAGGCGTCTGCTTGGCCAATTTGAGGACGACTTGGTCATTGGCTCCGTTTTGGCAGCGCTGCAGCAGGTTCGCCAGCTTGCTCTGGACAGCGCGCCGAGCGGCTCGAGCAGCCAATCAAGCTTCCTCGCCTCTCTGAAAGGAACTTTGGAGAATGTATCGATATCAGTCGAGAACATCCCGGCACCCAGCAAGGCGAGACTCCTGCAAAGTCTGCGGCAGGCACCCCAGGCGTACCATGGAGCAGCAGCGTTCGTGAGCCCCATCGAGGCTTTCCATTACGCAAGTTTCTTCGACAAGATCCGTGTGGTGTTTCCTGTCGGCTTCATCCTGTCATACCTGTACAGCGTCTCCCGCGTTCTTGTGGCGCTACTCATGGAGAAAGAAACAAAGTCACGCGAACTGATGCGGATCTTGGGCGTGGATGAGCGCTGCATTCTTTTCGCGTGGTTCCTGACCTACCTCCAGCTACTGCTCGTCGCGTCACTGCTGCAAACACTTGGCGCGCAGAAAATGCTCTTCCAGAACTCGGACTTCATGCCGTTGTTCCTCTTTTTCTTCTCGTTCGCGCTCAGCAGCTTTGGGTACGGCTTCCTCATCAGCAGCTTGTTCTCTCGCGCGCGAGCGGGATCGTTCGTCGGCATGGGACTATTCTTCATGATGTTCTTCGTTTCGTTCGGCTTCAGTGAGAGCTCGGGCGAATGGAGCCGCACGTGCGCGTGTCTGCTCTCCCCAGTGGCTCTCTCGCAAGGCGTCAGTATCATCACTCACGTTGAGGCAGTTGGCGTTGGGCTCAACAGTGTGAATGCAAGCGAGGTGATCAACAACTTCCGATTCGTCAATGCGATTTGGATGCAGACACTCGATTTCTTCGTCTACGTGCTCGTAGGTTTGTACTTTGAACGCGTCATACCGCGTGAGTTTGGCGTCGTCGAGAAGTGGTACTTCTGTCTAACGCGAAGCTATTGGCGGCGCGTAGTTGCGAAACAGCTAGGCAAGCAGACAGTGTCAGCTGCGGATGCCTTGAATGACGGACAGAAACAACTACAGGTCGCAATTACAGATGGTGGTGCAACGAAGTGTGACGATCGCCAAGACCAAAGCATCGAGGAAGTGACCGCATCAATGAAGCAGCAGGAGCTCGACGGGCGCGCGGTCGTGATCGCGAACTTGCGAAAGGAGTTTGAGGTTCCAGGAGGGAAGAAGGTCGCGCTTAAGAGTCTCAGTCTGGCGTTCTACGAAGGACAGATCACCTGTTTACTCGGCCACAACGGCGCTGGAAAGACGACGCTCATGTCGATACTGACTGGAATGCTCCCGCCATCGAGCGGGGATGCTTGGATCAGCGGACATTCGGTTGTGACCGACATACGCAGTGTGCGCCGGTCTCTCGGATACTGTCCACAACATAGCGTGCTGTATCCGGAGCTCACGGTCCAAGAGCATCTGCGATTCTATGGACAAGTGAAAGGTTTGCGTGGTGGCGCCGCTCTCGAAGTAGAGATCGAGAAGAAGATCCAGGAGGTGGGTCTCACGGAGAAGCGCCGAGTGCAGTCACACGCGCTGTCCGGTGGCATGAAGCGCAAGCTGTCGCTAGCGATTGCGTTTCTAGGCGAGAGCCGCGTCGTGTTTCTCGACGAGCCAACTTCTGGGATGGACCCGTACAGCCGTCGAAGTACGTGGGAGCTTATCCAGAACAACCGTCGAGATCGCGTGCTCATTCTGACGACGCACTTCATGGACGAAGCCGACATTCTTGGAGATCGCATTGCAATCATGGCGGAGGGGGAGTTGCGGTGCGTCGGTTCTTCACTTTTCCTAAAGAATCGCTTTGGGGTGGGATATCGATTGAGTTTCGTGCAAGCACAGAAAGCGGAAGTGAAAGCAGACAACCCGAAGTCTACAGCAACATCTTCCAGTGATGTGAACACCAAACTGCACGCACTGATTTTGCAGCACGTACCGGATGCGCGCGTGGACACAGATGTTGGAACCGAGCTGACGTTTCAGCTTCCGTTTGAGTGCTCGCCACAGTTTCCCGCCATGTTTGAAGCCATCGAAGCGGATCAGGAGCGTCTCGGCGTCCTATCCTTCGCGATCTCTGTTACAACGCTTGAAGAGATCTTTCTTCGTGTTGCTGAAACCAGGTACACGAACGATACAGCAGCAACTCCAGCACCGACTTCTAGCCTCCACTCTACAACTCTATCAATCAGTGTTCACGAGAGGGAAACCCGGCAGATGGTGCAGACTTCGAAATCATTTCTTACGTCTTTCATGGTACAACTTGCAGCTCTGCTTCGCAAGCGAGTACTGAGTGCCAAGCGCGACCGAAGCATGCTGTTCTTCAGCATGATCCTACCGATCGTTATCATATTCGCCGGACTCTCGGCGTTGAAGATGAGTCTATTCATCCGAAACGACCCGAAAGTGACTCTCACAAGCGAGACACAGTACGAACTCGGTATCGATACCCCCATCCCGTTCAGTTGCACAGCCAGAACGCCAGGAGGATCACCGGACCCGTGGTGTTCAATTATCCTGTCGCCAGAGCTTTTCTCCGGTGGTGCACCAGAAGCAATCGAGATCGAGACACGGGTGTACGAGGCAGCCACTTCCCCAACAGTGTTCGGTGTCGCCTACACAAACCCGAGTATCCAGCCAAACGACACGACCGGATACTGCCTGCGCTTCGGAGAACTGGCATTTGAGCAAGGCTACGGGCATGGCTCGGCAAGCGAGAAGTCAACAACAGTGCCGGTCAAAGGACAGAACGGCGGATATCTTCTCCACGTTTCTGAGAGCGACAGGGTGCTCGCGTACAACCTCATGGCGAACTCATCTGCAGCCCACGCCGCGCCGACTTATAAAGCAATGGTGGACGAGGCGATTCATCGCTTCTTGCTTTCAAAGTCGCAGGGCGCGTTGTCCGGCGGTGGCAGCAGCACAGACGTCATGGTCCGCGTAGCAACACATCCGTTTCCGCTGTCGTTTAAGACTCGCTCAATCTTCAACTCGTTTCTGAGTCTGCCAGCAGTGATCTTCATCGTGATCGCGTTTACTTTCATCCCAGCCGCCATGATGCCATTTCTTGTGAAAGAGAAGCAGAGTGAGCACAACGCGAAGCACCAGCAATTGCTCTCGGGGGTCTCTCTCGTAGCGTACTGGCTCGCAAACTTCATCTTCGACATGCTGTTGTACCTCGTGCCAATGGGAGCCGCGATCGTACTGCTGCGTACGTACGGCATCACATCGTCTCTCAGCAGTACGAGTGACGATGACAGAAGCAGAAGCTGCCAGAGCTGCACGCAGGATGTCCCCGAAGCAGTGCTGAGCCTCTTCTTCCTGTTCGGCGGTGCCATTGCACCGTGGACGTACTTGATGTCACACATCATGAAGGATCCAGGAGCGTGCCTGCTGTACACCGTGATGCTTAACTTCTTCCTTGGACTGCTTCTAATAATCACGAGCTACTCCCTTGACTCACTTGAGTCGACTCAGGAAGCAAACAGCGTTCTCATTTACGTCTGGCGTTGCTCGCCGTTGTTCTCGCTTGGAAATGGACTGCTGCGCGTGATTGTGGCTGACATCGAAGCGCTCTACGGACTTTCGCGCGTGGCAAAGAGTGCGTTCTCAGCTGAGATTGCGGGCAACGAGATCGCGTACCTCGCAGTCGAGTGTCCTGTTTTCTTCTTCCTCGCGCTTGCGGCGGACTGGATACAGACAGGCGAGGTGAAAGTGTTGTCTCGACTCTCTCGTTTGTCGCTTTCACTCCAGCGCTACTGCAATCGTGGCAAAGCACGACTTCATGTGCAAGAAGCAGATTCGGCAGACTTGGGTGAGGACGAGGATGTTGCGAAGGAAGCCCAGCGAGTGGCGAGACTCCAGATACCCTCCATCTCCTCAATCGAGGCGACAGGATCAACAGGAGCAGAAGCAGACGAAGTAATCCAACTGCTGAACCTCCAGAAAACGTATCCGAATGGTAAGAGAGCTGTAGCGGATCTCTCGTTCGGACTCACGCGCGGTGAGTGTTTTGGGTTTCTCGGCATCAACGGCGCTGGCAAAACGACGACGATGAAGATCCTTACAGGCGACATTTTACCGTCCTCCGGATCTGCCAGGCTAAATGGCCACGACATTCGAACACATCTCGCAAAGACGCGGCGCTGCGTCGGCTACTGCCCCCAGTTCGATGCGCTGCTGGAGCTGCTTACTGTGCGCGAACATCTCGAGTTCTATGGTAGACTCAAGGGGTTCACATCGATGCCACTGAAAGCCGAAGTAAACCGCTTGATCCACGAGCTACAGCTCGCAGCGTTTGAGAGGAAGCTTGCTGGTAGTCTCAGTGGTGGCAACAAGCGAAAACTCTCGGTCGCAATTGCGATGCTCGGCAGTCCCGACCTGCTCTTTCTAGACGAGCCATCGACCGGGATGGATCCGCATGCGAGGCGATTCTTGTGGGATGTGATCCTGCAGGTCTCTGTCCAGTCCAGAAAGACGACCGTCATGCTCACGACGCACTCGATGGACGAATGCGAGGCACTCTGTAGCAAGGTCGGGATCATGGTTGGCGGCCGTCTTCGTTGCTTTGGCAGCATCCCTCATCTCAAAGAGCGCTTTGGCGACGGCTTTTTGCTCGAGTGCAAGATGCAATCACCGACGTCAGACGAGATTACCAGGCTGCTCCAGCGAGTTCCAGCTGAAGCTATCACTGCCATATCTGCGTCCCAGGTGTCCAGCGTGTGCACGGCACTCGGTAAGCCTGAGCGAGCAGATTGGATCGTGGGCACTGCCGCGCTCCGCCACCCGACCGGGTCCATTCTCCACGATCAGTTAATGCAGTCCACAGAAGCTGTTAGTAGTGGAAGCAGAGGCGGCAAACTGGACACGCGCGGGTTCTGCAGCTGGTGGTTGCTGGAAGATCGCATCGAAGAGCTCACAGTGTTTCTGCATCGCTACTTTGGCACGAACAATGCTGCGCTACTCGAGCGTCAGGCAGACTTCTGCCGCTTCACGCTGAACAATGGGTCTGCAGTCGGGAATGAGGGCGCTCCACAGTCTCTGTCCCCGTCTGAGTCGGAAACAGCAGGGAACTTCCGGCTATCGAGAATGTTTGATCTTGTGGAGACTGCAAAGCAGCAGCTCTTCGTGGAGGAGTACAGCATCTCGCAGACAAGTCTCGAGCAGATCTTCAACTCGTTCGCTCGGCAACAGGAGCACGAGACGCGAGTTGCCCGAGGTTTTGGAGAGATGTCTGTTGCGTCTTCGTCACACTAAGCGGGTCGACTGCTAGTGTCGAGACCGCGACAGTGCGAAACGAGTGCAAGCGAGTGCACGTACACGAGCACGTGGCGTAACGCAGTCCTCGGTAACACTCGGATGCGCACAGTGTTCCATTCGCTGTTCCAGCCGCGGAGCTGCCGCGGCTGTCTTGACGCCCATACTCGAAAATCTTTGCACCGGCGCAACTAGAAGCACGAAATCGAATTCACCCACATCTATTCTCGCAAGACTCAGTTTTACAAACGCCGCTTCTCAGGCTCAGGCTCAGTTCGCCCATGATCGAGCAGAGCGACGCTGGCGCGGCGTCGGCGCTCCTGGCGGCCGCCGCCGCCCGCTGGCTCGTGAAGGAGGAGCTGGCGTTTCTGCTGCAGCACCACGCGCGCCTCGGCGTGCCGCTCGCGCGCCAGCTGCAGCGCCGACCGCCGAGTACGTGCGAGCGTCGACTGCAGAATCGGATGGAGGAAGGCAAGCGAGCTCACGCGCAGGGTGCTTGCTGCCGCAGGCGGCCGCCTGCTTCTCTATGACACGCGCGATGTGGCCGATTTCAAGAAAGACGGCTGGCAATGGCAGAAGCGCAAGGACCAGTCTGGCCGGGTGCGTGGGTGCGTGCATGCGGAGAGCATGCAGCGCGTGAGACGAGGCGCTTGACGCACGCAATTCAACTGACTCGCACGCCAACGCTGCAGGTGCGCGAGGACCGCGCGAAGCTCGTGATCAACCGCCAAGTGATCGTGCTCGGCACGTACGTGCACTCGTCGGAGGTTGCGGTGCGTGAAAAAAATCAGAGAAAAATGAGCGAAAAACGAGTTGAGGAGAGCGACGAATTGCACTTCTTCAACTAAATCTGCTGCTGCTGGTGATACGCAGACGTTCCATCGGCGGAGCTACTCGCTGCGAGACACCGACCAGCACATTGTGCTTGTGCACTACTTCGACGAAGCCAACAAGGTCCACGCTGCGAATGCGAGAGCTCGGGCTGGGGCTGCGACCTCGCCTGCTGTACCGAAAAGCTTGAAGCGCGCGCTGCCGAACGCGGGAAACCTGTTCTCCGCAGCGCTTGTGCCGCAATCTCCGTTCAAGACAACGCAACTCAAAGCAGATCATGCGCTGGACGAGAGTGTCGACATGATCATGAACGGTACGAAGCACTACGTGGTTGCTCTGGTTGGCGTTCTAGCTGAGAGCAGGAGTGCCATACATCCGCACTGACGCGTACACTGCCAGACTGCTTCGAGATGGACTTTTTGCATGCGTCTTCGGAGCAACCTGGCGCCGAGATCCCTCCTCATGCTCAGGACTTCGAGCTGCTGCGCAGTAACGAACTGGTGCTGAACGACTTCAGCGACGAGCTGTTGTATCCTGCAGAAGCTTCGTCTTCTCTTGGTGTGCCGGTGGACAGCAGCGTATCAATGCAGTCTCCCATGCCAGCGCTGATATCGGACTTTTCGCCGGACTGGGACTTTACGGACGGCGGCGCGAAGATCCTCATCTGTCTCGCCTCGCCGCTCCAACAATGTCCGTCAGATAGCCAGACGAGCATCTTTGTTCAGTTTGGGATCCTGACGCGTGTACCAGCCGAGAAGGTCTCCGATACGGTCGTCAGGTGCACAGGTAGGTTTCATTTTGTGCTTGATAGTCGGCTTGACGGATTTACTCACACCTCTTGGTGCTGGTGGTGCTTGATGCAGCGCCACCGTCGAACGCGACAGGAAGCAGGGAGATCTATGTGTGTTGCAGTCGCGACCACCTTCATCCCGAGTGCATCCAGCTGTCGAGCAAGCGAGTATTCACGTACAAGAGCCATCCCTCGTCTACTCGAAGCAGCACACCTGCAGCACAAGAAAGCTCGGTTGGGAAGCGCGGGCGCTCTCCACGATTCGCGGATGAAGCGGCACCCGCAGACTTGAGGAAGCGGAACGCACGCGCGGTCGAGACTTCCACTCTTTCATCGTTTGTCGATACCGATTGTACGTACCGCTGTGGTACCAAAGCCCCCGATCATTTTTGCTTTGCTAACTCTTTTGGCCACTCACACCTTTTCTCAATATCCAGTGGACGAGCGACAGTGCAAGATCCGGGTGGTAGAGCGACTGTCAGAGTTTCACCACGCGATCTGGACAGCTACGCCGCCAGCAGGGGTGAATGGTTTTGGAGATGCTGGAAGCTATGCGTTTCCAAAGAGCCCTGGTGTACATCAGGCGCGTGTTCAAGCTGGAGTGAGCAACGACGATTGCAGCGATACTGGGCTACCTCCTACAAGTGCGCCAGACGATGTCATCTCGACAGACTCATCAAGCACGAGTATGCTCGGCTTGGACGACTCTACGATCGAGACGCTGAGCGACCAAGACCTGGAGCAGCTGTCTGAGAGTCTTCTGGAGCGCGTCGTGCGCCAGCTCGTGACGGTCGCACACACCAACGAGGAGCTGCTGGAAGAGCTCAACTCGCTGGACGAAGCGGGTCTGAGCTTGCTGCACTACGTGAGCTTCTACAACTACTCGCAGCTGGTGCCGTTGCTGCTGTCGCACGGAGCTCACATTAACCAACAGAGCACGCAAGGGCAATCAGCTCTTCACCTGGCGGCTGGTTGCGGACACTCGGATGTTGTCGACGTGCTCGTCCAGTCGGGGGCAGACCTCTTCGCGCTCGACTTTGACGGTTATACTGCAGCTGATCGGGCAGACAAGTCCGATCACTCAGAGTTGGCAGCGCGTCTTCGGCGGCTCATGGGGTGTTCGGACGACTTTTCGATTCCAGTAAGTGGAGCGAACAAAGTAGTTGAAGGTGGGAGGGTTGCCAAGCCCAAACGCGATCCGTTTACAATGGACATCGACTTCAGCGCCAGCAGCGTCGAAGGGGCCGCGAGATCGAGCGAACTTGGAGGAATCGAATTCGGCTCGCCAGCGAGAAGCTGTGGGAGTCCTGCTGAGCTCAGTGGAGCTGGCGCCAAGTCGAAGAACTATGTGAGTGCTAAAGTGTACGCTGTGTGCTGTGCGGTATAGCAGTTGGTGGCCGCAGCTTGGCTGACCGAGTGGTGTTTGGTGCTGCAGATTGGCGAGAACCACGAGCACAACCGCAAGCTCCTTCTCGGCGCGTTCTCCACCATGAGTCTGCACGACAAGTGCGCGCTGTCGCTCAGCATTTCGCGAGATCCGAGCACGAGCAGCAGTCGGCGCCGCGGCAGCAGCATCAGCGACGACTTCTTCCTAGTCTCAAGCGGCGGCGGGAGTAGCGGTGCGTCACGGTCACTCACGTCGTCGCCAGCACCAGATAGCGATTTGGCGTCCGGATACGAGACGACCGAGAATGACTCGCTGTGCGACTCGGACGTGAAGAGCGTGATCGCAGATGACGAAGTGAGCCTGACAAAACTGGAGGCGGCGATGGAGCTCATGGGGCCGGAGGAGCGCCAGTCACTCGAAGACGAGGTGAAGCTGCTGCAGCACAACATCCGTGCGTGGCTGCTCAAGCGCAACTGCAAGAACATGCGCGAGACCACGAAGCGCCTGCACGAGGCCACGAAGAGCATCGAGGACCAGCAGAAACTGCAGGAGCAGCAGCAGCAGGCAGCGGAGCGCGCGAGCATGGCGCAGAACGAGCTCTCGCAGCGAGAGCGCGCTGCCGTGACGGTGCAGGCGGCGACCCGCAGCATGCTGGCGCGCAAGAGCTTCCTGCAGACCAAGAACGTGACGATCAAGGTGCAGGCCGCGACACGCGGAGTGCTGTGTCGCAAGAACTTTGCGCGCATGAAGACCCATGCGCTCGCGTCGCTCGTGATCCAACGGAATGTGCGCGAGTGGTGGTACAAGCAGCCGGGCGCGATGAAGCCCGGGAAGGACAGCGACGCGCAGCTACACCCGCAGTGCACTCCGATCGCGGAAGATCTCCGTGGCGACCCGGACGAGAAGGACACGGAGGAGAGGCGCGTGTAGCTGCGTAGTTGAGTAGATTAGAGCAGCCTGGTGTAGTGAATAGAGAAGAGGCTCTGAGTTCGAGCAGGGGGAGCAAGGAGGTTCAGCGCTTGTCCGTCATCTATTGTCCCCCAGTCGACCTCGCATGAGAGAGAGTCTGACCGGCCGTTCCCCCTCCTTCTTTCTGCTGCTGCTGGGTGGTGGTGCCTGCCTGTCTGCCTGCCTACCTGCCTGCCATTGATCGATCGATCGCTTACTCGGCGCCTTCGTCCGTGTATCGCCGGAAGCCCTCGATGGGCGGGGTCCAGGTCGCGAAGCCGCGCTCCTCCGGCACGGGCGCCAGGTCGAGCTCGAGCGCCTCCTGCTGCAGGTGCGGCGGCAGCGCGTTGATGGCCTCCCACTTGAGGTCGATCTTGGTCTGCACGTCGCGCATGAGGTGGTTGTGCTCGATCGTGGACTGCACGTTGTAGCGGCGGCCAATCTCCTGAAAGCGCTGCAGCTCCTCCGCCGTCCACGGCTCACTGCGAGCACGCACGAGTTGCATCGAAAGCGTTCAGTCGCTACACACAGACAGAGAGACACATGCCAGAGCAGAATGAACGCACGCCTCCGGGTAGCGGCCCTTGATGTTGCGCAGCATGAGCTCGAAGTTGGCGTCCTCGCCGCCCTTCTTGCCGCTCTTCTTGGCCGCGGCCTTCTTCTTGGGAGTCGCGAAGCCGCGCATTGCCGTCGCCGACGAGCGCATCGAGAGCTTCGCGCTGCGCTGCGCCGCCATCGCCGCCGCTGCCATCATCGCTGCTGATGCTGCTGCTTGAGCCTGTCTGTGTGGCTGAGGACTGACTGGCCTTGCCACTCACGCGACTAAGTACGACACGGAGCGACCTGGGTTTTATCACTACCTGGATTGACAAAAGTATCTTGAGGGTTGCATGGACGGTCTTCCTTCCGTTTTTTCACGCTGACGTTGACGCTGTTGTCTTCGGTCCACATACTTTACGCGAGTCTAAAATTCGCATTCAACGCTCATTCTGCAATTTGCCAAGCGAAGCGAACGATGCAGCAAGAGGCACCGCTGCCGGTGGCGCCCACCACCACCACCAGTGACGACGACGCGCCCGTCGACGTCGCCAACGCGCAGCAGGTGGCGCGCTTCCTGCGCAGCCGCATCCGCGTGTTCCCCAACTTCCCGCGACCGGGACTTGACTTCAGCGACGTCACGACGCTGCTGCTCGACCCGGCAGCCTTCCAGCTCGCCATCGACGCGCTGCGGCACCGGTACGCCGGCTGCGGCGTCACACACGTCGTGAGCTGCGAGTCGCGCGGCTTCATCTTTGGCGCGCCGCTTGCGCTCGCGCTGCGGGTGGCGTTCGTGCCTGTGCGCCGCGCGCGCCGCCTGCCGGGTAACACGGTCGGCGTCGACTACACGTCAGGCTTCTACACGGGTCGCATGGAAATCCACGATGACGCGATCCCCAAGGGCGGCCGCGTTGTTGTCATCGACGACCTCGTCGCCACAGTGCGTTGTCGCCTTTGTGGCTGTGAACAGGAGCGCGGGCGGCGGAAGAGCTCATGCGTGGCTGGTTGTATCACTAGGGCAACACGCTCAAGGTCACCTGCGACCTCATTAGCCAGCTTGGCGCGGAAGTCATCGAGTGCGGATGCGTCATCAACTCGATCCGGTCGCAGGTGCGTTGGTTACTCTCGTCCACTCGCCTCCGGCTGCCGATTGTATCGATGCTTGACGCTCGCTCCTTGCTTGTCTGCTCTCACATCTCGCAGGACACGGTGCAATCGATCCCCGTGTACGGCCTAATCTCAATGTAACGCGATTGCTTGTCTCGCTGCCGTCCGAGCTGCTACCGCTAGTACCTTGTTCGCCTAGCATGGCCTCCCAATAGCATGAACACGAAGCGACCGCACACACATCTGCATTCACTAGCACTCACACGCAATGTGCACATTGGTAGTCGTCGTCTGCCTGCCCACCACATTCCGCTGCTTACCCCCACTTTCACGCTGCGGCCGGATCACGTCTTGCCGGCGCCGGCAGCAGCCTTCGGCAGGGTCTCGTCGATAAACGCCGCGACCTTGTTGCCCACGATTGCGAGCTTTTTTGCCTGCACGCCGCTAGTGATCACCTCGCGCGAGTTGCGGATCTCGCGCGCAGCCCGCAGGAACGTCACACCTCGACCGGTGTGTGTCTCTTGCAGTTGCGTGTCGCCAAAGTTCGCGAGCGCATCCACCAGGGGCTGGTTCTCCTTGCGCCTCGCCGGCGCACTGCGGACGTCTTCGAGAAGCGGCGGGATGGACCCAGGACCTCTCACATGCTGCTTGCCGAACTCGGACGATTCGACCCCCTCGCCGTCATTCGCTTGCCGCTCTTCTTCCTCCACCTCCTCTTCGTCATCCACCTCGTCGTATCCTTCTTCGCCAGTCACTTCGTAGTCTTCATCGCTGTCGGCGTGGCCCTGGTGAATGATCTGGTTAATCTTCTTCGCCACGCGATCGCCGATCATACCGATTTGCCGCGCCTGTTTTCCCGACGTGATCACCACATCCGAGTTTCGGATCTCCTTGGCTGCGCGCAAGTGCGAGATACCCTTGCCACGATGTCCCGAGTGCAAGTGGTTGTCGCCGTACTCACGTAGACGGTCGACGATGTGCTGGTTCTCGTGGCGCTTGGCAGGATGCTCTATTAAGTCCTGCACGATCGGCGCCGGATCCCCTCGCACGCGCCCGCTTCCATCGTTGTTCGTGTTCTCGTCGTGCACGATCTTGCCATGGATCAAGATCTGATCGATCTTGTCGACCATGACATCGCCAATGAAGCCGACCGCATAGCGTGCTTGCTGCCCCGACGTGATCACCTCCGTCGAGTTGCGGATTTCACGCGCCGCACGCAGGTGGGAGACGCCCTTACCTGTGTTGCCGTACTGGAGCTCGTGCTCCCCAAAGTCGGCGAGCGCGTCTACGAGCTTTTGGTTCTCGGATTTCTTCGCAGGCGAGGTGCGCACGTCTTGCACGATCTGCGGCGGGTCATGTTCGTAGTCACGGCTCACGTTCTGGTCAGCCGTCGTGTCAATGATCGCGCCCTTCGACAACACTTGCTCAATCTGTTGCGACATTCGCTCGCCGACGTAGTCGACGTGCTTGGCATCCGCGGCTGACTTGATCACCTTGTCGTAGTCTCGAATCGAGTGGGCTGCACGCAGATGAGTCACACCCTTGCCCGTGTGTCCCTTCTCAAGCTGCTGCTCGCCGTACTTGACGAACGCGTCGACAATCTTCTGGTTCTCGGGGCACACCGCTGGGCGCTCGCGCACTTCTTCTGCGAGTTTGATCCGTTTGCGATGCGGGGTGTCCTGCTCCTCCGGCTCGCCGTTGTCGGCCGCGCTCCCGCCTTCGCTTTTCACGGTCGCATGACTGCGTTTGGTCGGACCAAACTTCTTCTTGAGCTCCTTGATCGCGTCCTGCCAACGCACACGCATGCATCCAGACGTCAATCTTCACGATCGCAAGACGACGAACGGCAAGATGACGATAACTCGCGTATCTGCTGCTCGTATCACACCTCCTCCTTGCCGCCTGAAGATTTAAGCGCATTCACGGCCTCTTGCAGCGCGTCGTACGAGTTCTGCTCGGGACAAGAGGCCGTCACAGTCAAACCGAAGCGAAGCGTTAGCTATTGCAGATCGCAGCGGTGAGCGCAGCGGAGCGCGAACTGTTGTGCTGGCTCACCGACCTCGGGCATGTTGAGATTCTCCTTCTCGAGCTTAGTGAGGAACGACAAGCCGCGCATACTGTCGTCGATTCCTTCCTTCCTGTCTGTCGTTGGCAACTGGCGGTTCTCTCGAGCGAGCGAAAAGCGATACTGAGCTGCTGAGCAGCAGTAGCAGGCGCATGCACGTCTAGGCATTCAACTGTGGTTTCTCTCCCCTTTGATACTCGCCCCAACGGGAGAAGCCCGAGCGTCAACTGCCGCACTCGATGGATGCCACGTCGCCCATTCTTGCGAGAAACACTCGGAGTGGCGAGTTGACACAACAAGAGACTCGCGCCATGCAGCCTACGCAAGCGCTGCAATTGGCAAGTACTCGGTATTATTTCTCAAAGGCGTCGATATCCTATTGTCGACGCACCTTTATTCGAAGAGAGTTCATGAATGCAGAAATGGAGTAGTTATATGATGTGTGGTACACGCGTACCTGTTGCCAAATAAATGACACGGATTAAACAGAACAATGTGAAATGATCGTCACCAAATGAAGCAAAAGAACGTCGTCGTCGCCTCCATATCAAACATTGCGCGTACTGCTGCCTTCGAGAGAGTGTGTGCAACAAAGCTCGCTTTTGTGCTAGCTCCAGAGACGGAGGAAAAGCTTACAAACTGAGTGAATGATTCTTGCCGCGATGGCGTCCTAATCTCGTTAGTGATGCTAAAGTTGCAAGCACTCAAAGTTGCAGCAGCTGTCAAAATCCCAGCTGATCTTTTTGTTGTGTCCAACCCCTGGAAAGTGTCAATTCTGTGCCGTCACCGCTTGGCAGTCCATGCGAGGAACGGTTTGGGACAAGATTGTTTTAAAGAAGTCAGCACGCTTAGTCAACCGTTTGCAATTAAGATGTGAGCAACGATGCATCAACAGGGCGTCTTGACGGTCTACACCGCGGACCGGATGGCTATCTCCTTTGAAATGCTCTCTGAAAAGACGGTGTCTGCACGTGGTAGGCAAACGTGTGGACAGAGTGCTGCTAGCGGGAGAAGCAGCGAGCATCAGTCATGCTTCTTGCGGGCCTGGATGGCAACAAGTTCTCGCCGTTCATCGTGCTCAAGGCAAAGCGCTCAACCAACAAGAAGATCCAGACGGCCAACATATTGAAACACATCATAGGGCGACAGCTTTGGTGCAAAATCACAACTTTGCAAACCGCAAACAGCGTTCACGTATTGTAAGCAACACAGCAGGATGGAACAGTACGATGCTGGCTGGGTTGGTGCGCTTCTTTTCCAGCAACCACACAATTCCGAACTAGGGAATCTTGCCGCTACTCATCTTCATCTCCAGCCATTAGACCAACAAGACTTATGTATACGCGTCAAGTCGCATCGCTCATCTTAAGGTATTTATACGAAAGTGATATGGCAATGCCAACCTGCCGCCTTTGCTTAGATCAAGCCTTTCAAGAACTAATTGCAAATGAGATGGACCAACCACCTTTGGTTATAGTTCTCGCAGCACAAACTTGGCAATGGCCCGCCCGTGATAGCGCCGTACTTTTGTGGGAACGTTAAAGGATGTGTTTTGAGCACTAGCATAGCATGTCTGGTGCCACCAGCGCTTTAGAATTGTTTTCTTGCTGCTCTACCCAGCAAACTGGTGACGATTGTGCTGTGTTGCGCCATGTCAGCGGCAGCGCCTCTGCCATTCTTGCTACTTTGCAGCGTGCTGGTGTTTCAACAAGTCTCTTGGCAAGGACTTGCAGTATATTGACGTTGCTGTTGCTACATAGGAGCCTGTTGGGTGAGTTTACAGAGTTTAGTGCACTGAAAAAGTCTTGCTCTGGTTTATTTTTTAAGTGCACTCAACTGTAAATGACACGTGTGCCAAAATCTCACGAATACCGAGCGGCACGCTGCAGCAACGCTAAACAGGAGCAACCTCTAACACATTGTATGCTGCGACATCCTTTAAGTGAGGGGAGTCGAACCGAGCTTGGTGGAGCGGCGGGGTCACACCAAAATCACCAAATTAAACCTTTGACCTCGGCAATTATTGAATACAGCCCGAGCGAGAATACCTCAAAGGCGACGCGCCACTATTTGGAGCATTTTCGGTGCAGGTGAGCATCGTGTTTGAGATACTAGTGAAAATTCACTACTTGGCAGGCTGTCCCGTGTCCGTAAGTCCGCTGCGGGACACTTCGTAATCTTTGTGAAACATACACAATTTTTAGTCGGTGTGTGCCACACAAGAGTTGTTTAACTAATCCTCCGCGTTCCATTTCCTCACTGCTTTTTGGTCAACAGCGTTGACAACATTCGGCAGGTCCTCTTGGAGCTACCTTGAGAGCACCCAGTGGCAGTACCACACTCGTGCGATTCCTTGATGACAGCTCGAGCTTGAGCTGACAGTGCCACATGTCCAGCATGAGACCTCAGCATCGTGACTTTTGCATGTCGGCATCGAAGGTCATGCTCGAGTTTGTTATCTCATAACTACAGTACAGGAACGTGGTACTTCGTACTACTCCGATTGTATGACATAGCTTGTTGATGGCGACTCGGTGTTAAGGACTTTGTATCGTCATAACGTCTGTGATAGCCAATCAGAGCGCTTGAAGTCGCACAAGCACTCTGATTGGCTACCAAGAAGGCGAGGTGTCTTCTCTTCGCAACTTTGACAAGCATGGTGAAGAGAAGGAAGAAGAAGAAGAAGTCTCGGCGCCACCACTTCGCGATTCGCCTTCTGCCGCACAGCAGTCCGCACAGTAGTCTGCGCCGTTCGCAGCACTTTTCTCTCGATGGTGTTCGGGACGAAATCCACCGCGTCGGAGCTTCCGCTGCTGCAGAAAGAGCGGCTCGGCTACCAGTCGGCACCGCCGCTCGAGCCCGCCGACGGCGAGCAAAATACGGAGACGTCGACAGCGTCGGCAGTTACCCGGCATTCGCTGCTCGAGACCGCGCGTGCGTCAATCCGGGACGAGCGCGCGCGCGTGCGTATGCTCGGCTGGTTGTTCATCTGGATCGTCGTCGGCATCTTCATCAGTGAGGTCGCGCAGCGCAGCGCGATCGTCACGAGCTACGGGAGCTACAACGGTCAGGGCGCGCCGCTCGCCAGTCGCGAGGTGCAGCAGTTCGCTGCACGCCAGGAGATCGACTTGCTCGCGACTGCGAACACGGCGGCGTGCTCGTCGAGCAACGAAGAGAGTGCGGCTGCTGCGGCTGCCGCGAGCGCGAAGGCCTCCAAGCCGTCGACATGGTTTCTCGGCGGCGAAGACCCGGAGCTCGTGCTCACGACGCTTCCCAAGATCTCGTCGCTCGATGAGTTACCGGCGCACTGGGACTGGCGCGACTTCAACGGCACGGGCATCGCGCTGACGACGGCGGTGTTGAACCAGATGGCGCCCAAGCCGTGCGGCTCGTGCTGGGCGTTCGGCACGGTGAGCGCGCTCTCGGACCGCATCCGTATCGCCCGGTACCGCAAGTACGGGAAGCTGGGTGCGGAGGTGGTCCTGTCGCCCCAGGTGCTGCTGGACTGCGGCATGCGCTCATTCGGCTCGTGCAACGGCGGCGACCCGCGGTACGCGCACAAGTGGATTCACGAGAACGGCATCGTGGACTGGACGTGCAACCCGTACATCGCGTCGCACCCGTCGTGGTTCACGAGCTCGGGCAGCTGCGCGGCGACGCAGTGCCGCCAGTGCGAGCTCGACGGCGAGTGCAAGGTGGTGGTGGAGCCCAAGAAGCACTACATCGCCGAGTACGGCACGCTGAACGCGACCAACTCGGAGGAGTTCCAGCTCGAGGCCATGAACGAGATCTACCACCGCGGCCCGATCGTCGTGAGTATGTACTCGCTCACGCCCGAGTACCGCAACTACAAGGGCGGCTACGTGCTTCGGGATTCGACCCAGTACTCGCGCACGACGCACGTCGTGAGCCTTGTGGGCTGGGGTGTGACCGACGACGGGGTCAAGTACTGGATCGTGCGCAACTCGGACGGCACAGGCTGGGGCGACGACGGCTTCTTCCTCGCCGAGCGTGGCACGAATACGTTCAATTTGGAGACCCATGGCGCGTGGGCGGTGCCGATCGTCTAAGTCTCGATTCTTTTCGAGTGTGTCCGTCGTCCCTGCTCTCACCACATGTACGAGTTGTTACCCCAGCCAACCGAGCAGGAGAGTACAAGAAAAAGAGATGAGAGTGTGAGTAGCAGAGCAGCCAAGCAACCGTTTTCCTTATCGACCTCCATTGGTGTGGCCCACATCGTCACCTCCTGAAAATTCCACCACACACTTGATCATGCCACTTGTGCGCAGACTCGCGAGGGCCGTGCGCGGGGCCGCCCCCCGACGCGCGCTCTCCGTGCTCAGCGGCGTCTCTGAAGACCTGCTCGTCAGGTTCGTCGTCCCCACATTACTCGCGTCGCCGCGGCTGCTGACGCTCTCTGCTGCCCACTGCGCAGCACGAGCATCGGCCACCAGATCGGCGGCGACTCGCACGATGCACTCGTCGACAGCCTCGTGAAGACGAATGTCGTGGCGGCAGGTTCGCGCTTGGAATGTGCGCTGCGCCACGTTGACCGTGCGCTGTTTTCGCCTGCGCAACTGCGTGGCGACGTGAGCGCCGTGTACGCGAACCGGCCACTCAAGATCGGCGTCGTCGCGACGATCTCGACCCCGCAGCAGCACGCACAGGTGCTCGGTCTCCTGGCCGACCATCTGCAGCCGGGCATGACGGCGATCGATATCGGCTCGGGCTCGGGCGTGCTCGTCGCGGTTATGGCGCACTTGGTCGGCGAGACGGGGCGCGTGACGGGCGTGGACATCGTGCCGGAGCTCGTGGCGTTTGCGCAGCAAAACCTCAACGCGTGTCTGAAGGCGGAGCACGCGAAGCTGCTCGCGCGCACGCAGATCATGCAGTGCTCGGGGAAGGACACGATGAGCGCGTTTGAGGGCGAGCAGTTCGATTGCATCCATGTCGGCGTCGCGGTGGAGACGAAGGCGGAGGCAGAGAGCTACCTGCGGTTCCTTAAGCCCGGCGGAGGGTTGCTGATTCCGCTCGGCTTTGCGGGCGCAGAGCAGAAGCTCGTCAAGATGACGAAGCCGCTCAATGGCGGTGAGGTGGAGAAAGTGGATGTCATGAGCGTGCTCTGCCAGCCGATGCTCGACGAGGTGCCCGTCGAGGTGGTGCGGGAGACGCGCGCCGAGAAGCTCGCGCGGATCGAGAAGGCGCTGACGCAGTGGCGTGACGCTTTCGCTACGCGCGAGGGCCGCAAGCCGACCCGCGACGAGATGCTCAGCGACCCAGAAGCCAAGCAGCTCTTCCAGGACTTCGCAGCGCTGCGGAAGTAGGTAGATCGACGAAGGAGCTGTGGGGATGGCGTCGATCGCAGAAGAGAACAGCGATATGCTCCAAGAAAGAACTGTCGGGCTAGCAGTCAAGATGCCTGTATGCAGTCATTGAAGTTTGTTCAGGGCGTAGCAAGCCAACCTCTATGACGTCATTCTACGCCATGGCGTTCTTCGCGGCGTTTGTCTCCTGCAGCCGCTCTTCCGCGAGCCGAATCTGCTCCGCAATGTGCTCGCGCTGCGTCGTGCGCTGGAACTTGGCGGGGTTCGCCGCCGATACAAATGCCGCGAGCGGCTCGACGACAGTCTCCCCGTCCGCGCCGTTGAAGCGCACGATCGACTGACGCTTCTTCTCCGAGTTCACCACGCGGTGCTGCAATCACATGGCATACAAAGCATATCGGTCGTGTGAGCAACTCTGTCCAGTTGTGTTCTGCTTACAGTCGACGCTCTTGATCACCTCGGTGGCTTGGAGCAACCCATTCGTCCATTGCTCGAGCATGTCGCCGACCATCACAAACAATCTGCAAGCACCGAAGAGCTCAGCATCCTCAGCCCTGCACAAGCTGCATCGTGACATACAGCAGCAAAACACGCACCGGTCCTCGTGCACAGGTGCCTCGACCCAGTCCCCGCTGCGGTTCTTCAGGTGCAGCCCCGCACCGTTCTGGTGAATGATCGTGAAACACTCAAAGTCCGTGTGCGATGCGATGCCGACCGTCGAGTTCTTGACAGCAGCCTCGACCTCCGGGTACGTCAGCAACCGCATGAACGCTTCCGCTTTCTCGGTCACATGTTGCTGCAGGAGTCCCAGTTGTAAGCCAAGCGTACCAAACGTTCATATACATCGTTGGCGCTGTGCCATACCGAGAAAGTGTCGGATGGCAGCCCGAGCATCTCGGCGAAGCTCCGGAAGAGCACCTGGGACACCACGGTCGTCTCCTCGTAGAGCTGGTAGACGTCTTGCTGGAAGTGCGGCAGCTCCGTCGGCCACACGTTCGGCCCAAGGCTCGATCCTTCCTGCACGAACGACGCCGGTAGCTCACGTGCCAGGTCGAAGCCCTCGAGGTGCGATACCACGCCCGGTTGGTACTGCGCCATTTCGAAAGAGAGGCGTGAGCGTTCTGGCGACTGTGTGCGTGAAAGCAACGATATGACGCACCGACGGCTCCTCGAACATGGGCGTCCAGCCGCGCGCGTTCGGCGTCTTCTTGTTATGGTACTGCAGCTTCACGTCATGCGGCAGCGCGATGAACTCGTCCGCGCGCTTGTAGACCTGTCGACTCGTCCTCCGGCGATCAGCTCCGTTGCTTTGGGCGTGGCTCCGTATTTTCAACGCACCTTGGTGATGAGGTCGTTCGAGAGCACATTTTTCGTCGGCACCGAGAAGAACCCCACGTCCAGGCATGCGCGCCGCATGTCCGCGAGGATCTGCGCCTTCTGCTGCGGCGGCACGGGCTGTTCCTGCCGCTGCTGCACAAGCGGCGCGATGTCGACGAGCGGAACTTCGTCCAGCGCAATCTTCTGCGCGCGCATCACCTGTGCGGATGAGAGCGCGCGGCGCCGCGCGACCGACAGCAGCGCGCACGAGCGCGGAAGGCGCAGCATCGAGCAGCTCCAGCGGTGGTGTGATGCGAAGTGCACGTTGATGTGATGAGCAGCGTTCAGGTTCGAGCCTACTGTATCGGCTGCCGTAAGTGCGATCCAGCTGCAATGCCCTCTGCGCCTAAGTACGAAGTCACTCTTTTCACACAGCACTTAAGTGGCATTCAGACAACAGACAGCATGGCGTACCTGCAGACGTCGACGCACTTCAACAACTGGATCTTCTCGCGCGACGAGCTGCGGCGCGCCGACCGCCTGCGGCAGCTCAAGGCCGAGCGCGCGCTGCTGCTTGAGCGCCAGCAGCAGGCGCCAGCTGCGGACGGCACCAGCAGCGCCGCCGTGGCCCGCAAGCCGCGCTCGTTCGCGGCGCTGCTGCCGGCGTCCTCGACCGCCGTGCAGGACGCCGGCGACTGGAACGACGCGCTGCCTGACGACGCAGCGCTCGAGGACGAGGCGCAGCAGCAGGAGAAGCAGCTGGCCAAGCTGGAGCCGCCGCTCGAGCTGCTCTCGAGCGAGCAGGAGCGCGTCGTGCGCGACTTCTACGCCACCAAAGTGCAGGAGAGCTGCAGCCAGCTTTTCCGCACGTCCGATAAGGTCAAGTGCTGTGCGCTTATGCTCTTCAAGCGCTTCTACCTCTCGAACAGCGTCATGGAGTTCCACCCCAAGTTCATCGTGCCCACAGCCATCTACGTCGCAGGCAAGGTTGAGGAGCAGTACATCTCGGTCGACACGGTCGCGCAGCAGCTCGCCGTGGACCACAAGCACGTCATCGGCCACGAGATGGTGCTGCTCGAGGGCGTGCGCTTCCAGCTCATTATGTACCACCCGTTTCGCGCGCTGTTCGGCTTTGTCGACGACTTCCGCGGCTTCACGAAGGCCAAGGGCCGGGAGCTACCAGTCGACATGCTGCAAAAGCTGCACGCGAACGCCAGCGTCATCGTGAACGAGCTGCTGCTCACCGACCTGCCGCTCACATACTACCCGTCGTACCTGGCGCTCGCGGCGCTCATGCACGCTGTCGAAGAGCTCGGGAGTTCTTCCCCTACGGACACCGAAAGCGGCGAGGCTGCGGCGAGCGTGCTCACACAGGCAGGCGTGCTCGAGTTCATCCGGAGGAGCAAGTTTGCGCAGAGCGATCAGCTCGAGGGCGTCGCGCAGCGGCTCGAGGAGATCCGCGCTGCGTACGCCGTGTCCAAAGCCGCGCAGCT
This sequence comes from Globisporangium orthogonon, assembly GCA_023334005.1. Taxonomy (NCBI): domain Eukaryota; phylum Oomycota; class Peronosporomycetes; order Pythiales; family Pythiaceae; genus Globisporangium; species Globisporangium orthogonon. Next base: position 38,431 of record JAASFW010000081.1, read on the forward strand.
CGAGCGCTCGAAGGACGCCGAAGGAACTGCAAAGCAGCTCAAGGCGATCTACAAGAAACTCAAGAGCTTCCACGGCGAGGAGAAGAGCAAGAAGGACGACAAGAAGAGCAAGAAGGACGACAAGAAGCGCAAGGCCGACAAGGACGAGAAGAAGAAGGCGAAGAAAGCCAAGAAGGAGAAGAAGTAGCCGCCCGCTCGCTCCTAGGACCTAGTGGTGCTGATAGGGAGAGGAAGAAACACATACACTCTCTCTGACTATTGTACGATGCGAGAGCATCCGTCCGACCTACCTAACTGACTTCGTCGCCGCACTACTCCTTGTCGCCCTCGCCACCGTCGTCCTCTTCGTCGTCCTCTTCATCTTCTTCCTCTTCGTCGCCGTCACCTTCCTCTTGCTCAGCCGCCAGCTTCTCACCTACCACCGACGACAACCACAGCAGCAGCACATGCCACCCGCTCGTCAGTCTTCCCCACACCCTCACCACCCGCCTCAAGTCCGCTGGCAACACAGCACAGTAGCACGTACGCAGGATCTCGACGATCGCGTACTGCGTGCGCTTCTCGAGCTTCTGGAGCATCGGCGCGATGTCGCGCTCGATGTCCCAGTTCGCACGCTTGGGCGCGAGCGTCAGTAGCTCGCTCTCGTCCGCTGCGTCGTCGGTCTCCGCCTCCCGCGCCGGGTCTTCCGGCGTCGCCGCCAAATGCTGCTCGTCGCTCACGTCCTTGCGCTCGTCTTCAGTTGCCTCTTCGTGTGCGTCCACCGGCCGATCGAGCGCCGCATTCTCAGCATCTGCTCCGATGGGTTCGCCCGTCTCACCGCGCTCCTTGCGCGCTTTCGCCTCGCGCAGCATCTTGAGGCGCTTGGCGCGCGGCATGTCGGCGGCGGCCTCGGAGCTCATGCTTGCCTGCTTTTTGCCGTTTGGTGGCAAGTAAAAAAGGTGAATTATGCTTGGTTCTTCGTATACAAGCACGAGGCTTAAAATTGCGCGATCTAAATTCTCCTACTTCGGCACGAAGAAAACAAGACATCATGACACTTGCAAGCCTCATGGTATTAGCTCTCGCTTCTCCCCCGACACTTCCATTGCCGCGCAGGCAGCTCTCAGCGCGCTGCAACGCGAACGCGAACACACACACGCGATGAAGATCTCAATATCACAAGACGCTGCTGCTCCTCAACAGAATTCCAATACAATAAAGTGGGCACAGCGGCCAACCGACCTTCCGACCGACACCAACGCCACGTCACGCGCGGCAGCGCACTGGGGAGCAGACAGCGAGCGCAGCGGAGACCGAGAGACGACGACGATACGACGAGTTGGTGGACACGGGGACGATTCGACCAGCTGGAACTGAAAAAAACGTGGCATCGCCGCCAACGCGGTTTTCCCCTCCGCTTGCTGCTGCTGCTGCTGCTTCCGACTGCTTGGCTGGCTGGAAAACGACTTGGTTGCTGCACACGCCCGCTTCATCTTCATCGTCCTTCCACGTCTTGATCTTCTTCTCTTCTCTCGCGCGCGGGTCCTCGATGCTTGACAGATTGCTGAAAGTCCGACCGACGCCAGAAGAATATGTAGGACGCGACTTGTTCCTCTCTTCCGCGCTCACAGGTAGCCGAAGCAACTCGCATTGAGAGACGCACCACCGCACGACAGCTGCGAATGAACCTGCTATTCACTTGCGGCTGCCGACGCCATCACTCATCCATCGGCTCCATCGTCGCCCTTTTGCACGTCGCTCCACGCGCGATCGACCGATGGATTTGCTCGGGCTGACGGGCGCCTCGCTTGAAAGCTGCTACGTAGTTTCCAACGATCTACCCACAGCGAGAAGACAGGAACCGCAAACGCCGATGCCGCTGACTCCGAGTAGCCAGCCGCTGCGACGGCGAGTTTCTTGTCCTTCACTCATCATGCATCCACCTCCTCTCCACTCTCTCTCCATCCTTCCGCTTCTCTTCACATCACCGCAGTCTTCTCGTCAATCCGGTTTGGACGACACCCAACAGTCGTAGTCAACACCGACACGCGGTATCCACTTTACTGCTTGCTCTCCGACTGACGCAAGTGAGCCGAGCACAGACCCTTGCGACGGCACGGCTTTGAGCAGTTGCCGATCGTGCAGCGCTTGCCACCTCCGTGGGTCGCGCACAGACCACCGCCGCGGTCGTTGCGCATGCAACCCGCCACCTCGCACAGGCGCGAGCCACCGTGGAGCGCACAGTAGTCACCGCGTTGCGTGCCCTTGTCGCAGCCGTCAAACATGCAGCGCTTGCCGCCGCCGTGCGAGCGGCAGAACCCGCCGCCCTGCGAGCTGCGGTGGCAGCCCTCTACCTGGCAGCGCGGGCCACCGCCGTGAGCCTTGCACAGGAAGTTCGACTGCGCCGCCTTGTCGCACCCGTCGTGGCTGCAGCGCTTGCCACCGCCGTGGCGAATGCACAGGTTGCCGCCCTGGCTGCTCTTGTCGCACCCTTCGACCGCGCAGCGGCGACCGCCACCGTGCGAGATGCACATGCCGTTCGAGCGCGAGCGCTTGAAGCAACCCTCCGCGCGGCACAGGCGACGGCTCTTCACCTCGCCCGACGGCTTCATCTTCATCGCATGCCCGTCCGGGCGCGCCGGATGCGCTGCCGACAGCTTCAGATCATCGTCCGTGAAGTCCTCGTCCAGCGACTCCATGAGCGACTCAATCGGCGAGCCGGTCAGCATGTTGAGGTTCAGGATGCCGTCGTCGTCCTCCAGCTCCATCACCTTCTTCGCCGTCAGCTTCTCCTCCGGCGCGTCCACCAAGAAGCTGTACAGGATCGACATCTCGGTGCCGTCGAAGCCGTCGTCGAGGTTCACGAGGTCCTCCTTGTCCTTCTCGACAGTCTCGGCGTCGTCAGGCATCGTAAAGTCCAGCAGCTCCTCGAGCTCCGCGGCCTCAAAGTCTTCGTCGTCCTCCTTCTCGCCGAACTCCTGCACGTCACCGTTCAGGTTGAACGGCAGCAGATCGCTCGGCGCATTCACGGTCGCCGCAGGCGCCGCGCCGGCGTTCAGCCACGGCATCGGCGGCATCGCCGGGAGCGTCTTGGGGAACGACACGAACGACAGCGCCGGCGGCGCCGCCATCGACATCATGTTGGCGCTGTCGGCCGCACCGAACGGCGCCCCAGCGCCAGCGGCCCACGGCGGGAAGCTCGGGGACATCGACGACGCGCTGCTGCCGCGCGCGGCGCTCTTGGCGTTCATCATCATCATCATGTTGGGAGGCGGCTGCTTATTCCCTGAAGGCGGCTGGTACCCGGCGAACAGCGCAGCGGCTGCCGGGCCCATGGCCCCCAGAGAATCTCTCGATTCAATGGGTCGGCACATGTCGTGGCCAACGCTCTCTCTCTCTCGCTCTTTACGTGTGGTGCTGGGAGCAGGCGGTGTGCGCGGCGCGGCCTCGGTGCTGGCGGGGTCGAGTCGGGGAAGCGATCGCTTGCTCTTCTTCTCTCTTCTTGTTCGAGTGTGAGGCAAGCGCGGCTCAAAGACGCGCAAAGAGCGAGAGGGGGAGCGAAGGAGCAAGCACAGTCGCACTTAGACGAAAATGTAATGCAGAAGACAATCTGGCGATTCGACTTGGCCGATACAGTGCGCCAGATAACACTGGGCGAAACCGACAAAGAAACCGCGCCACGTGAAATCGCATTCGCTTTGCTGAGCGCGTGTTGATTGGTTGCGCAACAGCAAGGGGACGGGTTAACGCTTTGGTGGATGGAGGGGCCGCAGTGGGGAGGGTCCAGTATGCAGCGTTAGCGTTGAAAATGACGCCTGAGGAATCCAAAATAGCCACTTGCGTACCATTGCCGTTAGAGGTTAACAAGGACTCGGCTTGCTATTGGAGGCTCGCGAAGACTAGCTCTGGAACTACTTTCTGCGTCAACCCTGAACCTTTTTGGTCGACGGAGCTTGCTCTGACCCGACTGCCGGCGTCCGGACGGACCGGACGAGTGCGATCGCTCGCTCGCTCTCTCCCTC
>JAASFW010000810.1:0-11255 GCA_023334005.1 Globisporangium orthogonon
CGCGCGTGCAGGTATCGCCTGATTTCATTGGGTTCCCTTTCGGTGCGGCGCCCCTCTACAGTGACAATAGCCCTGTCAGATCCCTTGTAGACGTCGCTAAAATACGACCAGAGTCAAAAATTACGAAAATAGTGCGTTACAATCCACGGTACTACCTGCGACGTGTGCGCATTTTAAAAATGTATAAGAGGTCAAAAATCGGGACAGCTGTTCCGAAGACGCAAAGACACACCGGTTAGTAGAATAGAGATAGTGATTAGTGTGACGTTGATCTGTTTCACGATGTCGTTGTCTTCTGGCTCCGTGCTTGTGCTCACATGAGTGAGCAGTGCTTGACTTGTTTCGATCACCAGACACAGTGTCGCCATCTGTGCAAACTAGACATCCATAGAACTACGAGTGTCGGGCACATGCTTTGCTCTAGTACGATGTACGATGTCCATCAAAAGATCCTATCTTTGCTCTACTGCTTTTTTAGTATGCCCCCCAGTATGGGGGAGAATCCCGAGAAATTAAAGAAATTTATCACGTCATGGCCTTTCGGCCAATGATCCCACGCCATCAACTCCAATGATTCCATATCCAATATCAGCGACCCACACGCACAGTTGTTCCGAATTCCAGATGAAATGGTACCAGCACTGATACCATTTTGATACCGACGCGATGCGCAGCTCGTTCGAGGCAGCGATGATGTTGCTCGTGACGGGCGTGACGAATTTCTGCATGGTACCTGCGATCGTGAACCTGCACCGCCAAGAGTACGTGTTCGAGGTGCGCCGGCCGCTCTATACCCTTTCTGCGGCGCATCGCGCACATCGGCCGCCAACTCACTCAACTTGTTCACAGGGGTTCATCGGCGCCTTCACGATGATAACGAGCTTCCTCTACCACTGCTGCGACTCGATCGACGGCCCGCTCTGGCTCACAGAGGTGTGTGCGGGTGTGCGTCTATTTGTCTATATGTTGCTATGAGCTGAAGCGACCAACTCTGATGACGACGGGCAGGGCCAGTGGCACCGCCTTGACAACATCGGCTCCATCATGAGCTTCATCATCTGGGCGGTGCACCTGATGGACCTGCCGGACCCGCTGCTCGAGCGGTACGTGCACTACGCCTTCCTGGCGCTCGTGCTCGTGTTCCAGGAGAAGAACCCGTGGGACGTGGCCAACTCGTACCGGCCCATCGTGCTCTGCTTCGCCGTGCTCGTCGGCTCGATGCTCGTACGCCGTCGTGTGCCGCGCTACAACCTCGCGCAGCTCGCACGCGGACTCTTTTTCCTCGGCTGCGGCGTCTGCTGCTTCGTGCGCGGCCTTGACGAGGACAGCGACCCGTTCCGCTTCTTCCACGGCTGCTGGCACGCGTTCGTCGGCGCTGCTGCGTACTACAACTTCTGCGTGCTGCCGCCGCGGCGACAGCGCCAGTATCAGTATCAACGCGGCCCCATCCTACCGCTCACGAAGAGCCGATTCGCCGATTGATCTGCTGTCGACAACCGATAGAGTGATAGAATCAGGTGAAGCAAACAGTTCTGAGGATGAAGGGAGTGACAACGAGAGTCAGGTTGGGCACGCATGGGACGACTGAGGCGACTTTGCTCGATTGGATGGATACGATGCATGCGTGCACTGACGATCAAGACACCGAACGCCAGTCTCTTCTCATCACAGAGGTGGTCAGTCAGCGGATCGGATCATGCACTTGGATGAGAACGGTTAGACAGCCGGCGCAACGTTCATGAGCAGCTGGCCCTTGATCGGATGCGTGAGCGAGAAGTCGTACGTGACGCGCTGCCCCGGAACGAGCTCGAGGCGGAACTTGGCGAGCACCATCGCCGCCACGATCTTCATCTCCATCATCGCGAGATTCATGCCAAGACACATGCGCGGCCCGGCGTGGAACGAATTGAACTGGAACGCCGATACCGCCGCGATCTTGCCCGAGCGCGGCTCGATCCAGCGTTCGGGCCGGAACTGCTTCGCGTCCGGCCCCCAGACGTGCGCCATGCGACCGAGCACGTACGACGAGATCAGCACTCCCTCGTTCGCGCGCACAAACGTGCCGTCGCTCAGCATCACGTCCTTGTTGGCCTGCTTGATGTTTGCCGGCACGCTTGGGTACAGGCGTAGTGTCTCGCGGAGCGCGGCTTCGAGGTAGACCAGCTGCTGCGACTGCTCCATGGAGGGCGACGAGCATTCACCCAACAGCAGCTGCGGTACTTTGTCGGCGATCTCATCGCGAATCTTGCGCGCCACGGCTGGGTGCTGGCTGAGGCTAAAGAAGAACCAGCTGAGCGCCTGCGCCGTGGTGTCTCGCCCGGCGATGAGGAAGTTGACGACGATGTCACGCAGGAAGATCGGATCGAACGCCTGCTCGGGTTCGTTAACGCCGTCGCTGCCGCTGGCTTCGTTAGGGACACTATCAAGGAAGAGAGAGACGATGTCCCTCTTCTGGTCTGCCTGAGCCGGACCGTGCGGCTGCAGCTTGCGGTTCTCGAACGACTGCGCGATGATCCCGAGCACCGTGTCGTCGATCACCTGGATGCTCTGCTTCAGCCCGCTCTCGACGCCGATGTTCAGGTAGCGCTGGAGCTTCCAGAACCACCGCGGGCGCATGAAGCGGTACACGAGCACGCGTTGCGCGCTGTCGAACGCCGCCTGGAATGGGTGGTCCGCCTCGGAGACGAGACATCCGAGCTGCACGCCGAACCCGATCTCTGCGAACGTCTCGATCGTGAACCGGTTGAGCAGGTTGAAGAGGTCGACTGGCTGCTGCTGCGCCATGTGGCGCTCCAAGATCGCGTTCAGTTCGAGCGCATGTCGATGGATGCTCTCAGTCATGGACTCGCGCAGTGCGCGCAGTGTGAACAAGTTGCTCGCGGTCTTGCGCTGGTGGACCCACTTAGCGCCGTCGACCGCGAAGATCCCGTCGCCAAGCAGGTCACGCAGGTTCTCGGTCATCACTGGCCCCTTGTCGAACGTCTCGAAGTGCGTCTTGAGCACGTCCTCGAACAGCTCCGGGGAGTTCAGCACCGCGACCTTCGCGCCGTCGGCGAGTCCGATCCAGAACGGCTGACCGTCGAAGCGCTCGCTCTGCTGCACAAGCCAGTCGTAGATCCGGTCTGCGTTGATCGCCGTCTGGAATGTATTGCGCAGGATCGGGAGCGTCCACTGCGGCCACAGTTTCGGGCGCGCGAGTTTCATCGCCGCTGGCCGCGTCGCGCGCTCGTATACCCACTGCGCGCAGCCCGCCAGCACAAGCAGCAGCAGCAGCAGCAGCAGCAGAGCGCTGGCGTCGAACAGAAGGGAGGTGGGCAACATCGCAGTGAGCGCAATGCCGCAAATCGAGGAATGAGAGGCATGGTATCCTCCGAAAGATACGAAGAGCGAAGTGGGTCGGTTCATGACGCCATTTCCTGGTTGCCACAATCACACGGACCAACTTCAACATGGCCTGCCTGTACACTTTCGCTCAGAACAGATCGAAGCATGCAGGGATTGATTCTATCGGGATTCTATGCGCGAGCCCGGCACGATGGTGGCGCTCGCTGCGTGGCGCGGCTCGCGCTTCACAACCTCCAGCTGCGCACTGCTGGCGGTACCTGTGGCGGTCTTGGTCCACAGTGTAACCAGCGCCTTGAGCTTGCCGCTGTAGATGTAGCTGTATTCGAACTGCTGGTTCTCGAACTGGAGCGCTCGCTTCACGAGCGCTTTCACCGCGTCCTCGCTGAAGGTCTCCGGCCCCGCGAGCTTGTGCTGCAACTGGATCTGGAGGCTGTAGAACACCACGAGCGCTCGCACGAACGAGCTGGACGCGACTGTCGGAAGCAGCTCTTTCAGCGTCTCGAGTTGCTGCTGCGCGGGCTCGAACTCGCCGAGATGGTAGAGCATACTCGCCCGCAGCACGCTCCACTCGCAGACCGCCTGCGCCTCTGGTGAGAAGCTGCGGGTTCGCTTGTAGCCCGACTTTGTTGTCGCGTTCAGCTTGATCACCTTCCCTTGCGAGTGCAGCAAGCCCATGGCATCGACACTCGCGCCCTGAACCGAGAAGCGATCCAAGTACGCCAGCGCGGTTTGGTGCTGGTGATGGATCGCTGACTGGCTGTCTCGACTGCAGAGCGGTGCGAACGAAGACCGGCTGCAGTAGACGTACAGGATCTCGCACGGTAGCAGGTACAAATACCAGTCAGCGCTGTCGAGGTACATCGAGACGCGCTGGTGGAGACACGCGGACTTGGCGTCCTTGGCTCTCGCATCATCGAGATACCGGAGCGCTGACCGCAGGAGCAGGCGGACGGAGCGGAAACGTTGGTCCTCCTGCTGCGATGGGTCTGCGAGGAACAGATCCCCCGCCGCGAGGAAGACGCTGCAGAGTCCACGCAGTCTGCTCGGCGCGCTCGCGCACTTACAGATGTCCATGAAGAGCGGCGCCGAACGCTCGAAGTTGTGGTCAATAAAGTACCTATAGCCGGCGTCGAAGCGCAGCACGTGCGCGCGTTCGTCTCTCGGCGACAGTGACAGTGCTCGACTCAAGTACTCGAGCGACGAGCTCCTGCGTCCTTCTTCTCCTCGACTCGTCGACTCACTCAGACTCGCGCTCCAGAGATGCAGCACCGAGTTCGGGTATCGCAGCAGCGCCTGCCGCTGAACTTGCGCGACTTGAAGCGCGTACTTTTGGCCGATACCAGCCTGCTGCGCCTTCCGGATTGCCCGGAAGCAGTGGAAGAGCGCGAGCGACGCCCATGGTGCGCGCGGCGCCGCCTCGTCCTCGCAGCATGCGATCAGTTGGTCGAGTGCGCTTGCCGGATCGGCACCGACGTCACTAATGACAGCGCCGAGCCACTTGGCACCCTGGAAGGCACTCGCGCTCGCGAGCTGCAGGATCCCGAGTCCGAACCGGAGGCGCGATCGTAGACTCGCGACCAGAGTGGGAGGCAGTCCGGCGCCCTTCGTAGCCTGCTGAGCGTCCGCTGGGCCACCCAGCCCCACTTGGTCTCGCAGCTCCGCGTACGCGGCTGCGCAGCGCCGGAACTCGTTCACACCGGCCACAATCTTCTCCGCGACGAAATGGAGCGCCGCCATGAGCAGCAGCGCCTCCGCGAGCGCCATGCGCGCACTCAGCGCGCTCGCGCACGAGAGCGACGGCAGCGCGCTCAGCGCCTGGAGACTCGCGAGCACCTGTTTGGCGGTGTGGCGCGCGCGCTTGAGTACCAGCGCGTCGCTCGACACGAGCACGCGGACGAGCTCGACCTCGACCCGCGCGAGCAGCAGCAGCGGGTACGTGATCGTCGTCTCGGCCACTCGCTCGGCATCCGCCAGCTGGTGCGCCCAGAGGTGCTGCCGGCACGCGTCGACGCGACGCTGCAGCTCGTGCGGGCATAGCGGCTCCTGCGGCGCTGTTTCCAGGTCTGCGCGCTGGCGATCGCGGAAGCGCACGAGTCGCGTCGGTGGCGCGCCGTCCGCCTGCCAGAGCGCCGCGAACCTGCGCGCCGACAGCCCGGCGGTGCTGGCGCCATCGACGCTCACGACCGCATGGCCGGGGTGCAGCGTGGCGTGCGCCTCGGAGCGCGCGAGCACAGCGGGCGACGCGACGCGCGTGACCACGAGCTGGCGGCTCCAGAGCTCGCGCGCGACGCGCACGTCGCCGGCGCGCAGGTCGCACACGTAGTCGGCCATGGACATCGAGAGCGAGAGCGGAATGGCGGCTACAAGCGCGTTCGCATGGGCGGGAGGAAGGGGTGGCTGCGTGTCGCTGCTGGAGTTGTGGGCGGAGCGTTCCGGAGGCGCTCAAGGAGACGCGCGTGTCGAAAGTGATGGGGATGGGCACGTGCGATTAGTGAGACGCGTCCAGCGGGGTAAAAATACCTGCGATGGGTTCTTGCACTGCGATATTTTAAGCCGCGAGATTCCGGAACCTGTGCGATCTAATCAGTTCGCGGCCGAGCGACGCGGTGGCCGGCTTCTTCGAACCGCAACCCGCGCTCAGGTGGCAGCTGCGGCCGGGAAGGCCACGACGCGGCGGATGACGAGCTGCGCGACGGGGAAGACGACGAACGCGCCGATGACGCCGCCCGCCACCACGTCCGACGGGTAGTGGCGGCCGAGCGCCACGCGCGAGAAGCCGATCGCGAGCGCCCAGGCGACCGCGAGCGGACACAGCACCGCGGGCGGCACGCGGAAGAACTCGCGCTCGGTTTCCGGGTGCGCTGGAAGAGCACCAGCGGCGCCGAGCAGACAGCACGACGTGAGGCTTCCTGGACGAGTCGTGTACAGGGGAGAGTGCGCGCAGCTGCTCACTACGCACAGTACGAGAGGAAGAAGACGAGCGCGACGACGCAGCCGACGCGCGTCGCGTGGCCCGACGGGAACGAGTGCTGGTCCGGCCCCACGAAGCGGCTGTCGGTCACGTGGTGCGGCGGCCGCGCGCGCTTAAACACGAGCTTGAGCACGATGATCACGAGCAGGTCCACCTGCGTGTGTGCCCCGCAGCAGTAGCAGTCGCTCAGAAGCTCTTCTCGGGCTGCGGAGCTTCTCCGTAGTATCTCGCGCCACGTACAAACATGCAGACGTAGAAGGCGGCGGCCACTGCGCGCGTGCTCTGCTTGGCGTCCTGCAGCGCGCCCGCAGCCCACGCGAGCACGAGCACGGGGAGCACCATGAGCAGCCACCTGGCGCCGTGGCGGGGGAGGTCAGCAGGGTGCATGCAGTACACCGAGCGCAGGCAAGAGAGAGAGAGAGAAAGAGAGAGAGAGTGGCGTGACGCACATGATGCCGTCACCCGTGTGCGAGAGCGCCTCCCAGAGCAGCCGCCCGCGCGGGTTCTGGCCCCAGCGCTGGTACGTGAGCGTCGCGAGCGTGAGGTCGGCGGCGTAGAGGCGGTCGGCGACGCTCATGGCGGCGGCGGCGCGCGGGCTCGAGGCGAAGAGGAGGGCGGTGCGCTCGTCCGCCGCTTCTTCGGCTCTGACCATAGAGCTGGCTGAGAGCGGGATTGCGCCATACTAGGGCGAGCAGGGCCGAATGAGACAGACCCCGAAGCGCCGAGTCCTGTTTTTGACGTGGGATTGTATGCGAGCGGAGGAATTATCCCGTGCCGGACCCCCGCCAGTCCTCATCGCATGGCCTCGGTCTCCGCTTCGCTGCTCGCGCTCTCTCTCTGCGCCCTGCACGACGCGCTGGCAGGCCGCTCTGCGCCCGAGGGCGGCAGCTCTGACGAGCCGCCAAGACGCGCCTTGCGGCGCCTTCGGTCGTCCTCGACTTGCATCCGGCAGCAGCGAGTCGGCTTAGTGCGAAAACCCCGGGAATGCCAGCCAGACAGCTTTCGCCATCCTAGCCGGTTCCACTCTTCCTCCGACGTCGCCAGCAGCAAGCGCCCGCTCCTCTCCTCCCGGCCATGGGGCTGCTCGCGTGCCTCGGCGGCCGGCGGCGCAAGAACGCGCGCCTCGAGCGCGACTACGAGCTGCTGGAGCTGCTGGGCGAAGGGAAGACGGGCCAAGTCTTTCTGGCGCGCCACCGCCGCTCGAACGCCGAGGTGGCCGTGAAGCTCGTGGCGGCCGCGTACCTCGACACGCCCGCGCGGCAGCTCGCGCTGCGCAGCGAGATCGACATCCTGCGCAGCGTGCGCCACCCAAGCGTTCTACGACTGCTCGCTGTCTACCAGGAGAGCGACCGCGTGGCGGTGGTCACGGAGCGCGCGCACGGCGGCGAGCTCATGCGCGCGCTCTACACCTCGGACTCCACGCCGCCGCCCGGCGAGCGTGATGTCGCTCGTATCGTGCGCGAGCTGCTGGGCGTGCTCACGTACCTGCATGCGCGCGACATCACGCACCGCGACGTCAAGATGGAGAACATCCTGAGCAAGGCGGGGCCAGGCGAGCGCGCGGCCGAATGCGGCGTGCTGCTCATCGACTTTGGGCTCGCACACAAGAGCAAGAGCAGCAGTAGGAGCGGCAAGGCCCAGCCGCAGCAAATGACCGGTATGAACGGCACGTGCCACTACATGGCGCCCGAGATGTTCGGGCGTGAGAGCGCATACGGCTGCGAGATCGACGTCTGGGCGCTCGGGGTCGTGACGTTCGTACTGCTCTTCGGGCGCTTCCCGTTCGACGCCAAGTTCCTCTCGCAGGTCGAGGACAAGATCGTGGCGCGCGACTTGCACTTCCCGGCGGACCTCGCGCCGCTCGTGTCCCGTGAAGCCATCAAGTTCATTGAGTACCTGCTCATCGTGAACCCGCGCGAGCGCCCGCCAGCCGGCATGGCGCTGCGGCACCCATGGCTACGGGAAGACCGCGACACGGCGCCGAATGCGTCGTTCAGCGAGTACCACATGGCGCAGCTGCGCAAGTTCGTCGACAGAGCAGCATAGTGGAAAGTAATGTATTGGTTGGCACGTGGGGTCGGGGGACGATGGAACTGACACACGCACGCACGCACGCACGCATGCTCGCCCTGGCGGGCCTAGAAGAGGTGGATAACCCCGTAGAGCACGAGCCCCGTGGACGCCATGAGCACGGGCGCGTCCATCGTGTGCGGAGCTGTGGCCTCTGCGTACGCGACAACGAACGGGAGCACGAGCATCGTGACCCAAAGTTGCAGCGGCGAGGCAAAGTCCTTGTACTGGAGCGCCGGGAAGACCATGCCCGAGAGGAAGACGCACGCGCTGCCCTCAAAGCTGCGCGTGTACTTGCGGCGCGAGAAGCACGTGCTCGTGGAGTACTTGTGCTTCCCGAAGGCGATGCCCACGGGCTCGGCAAGCCCGTCGCCGATGCTTGTGACGAAGACGAGGATGAAGACGAGGTCGGCCTGCGTCGTGCTCGCGAAGAGCCAACGGAAGAAGAGCAGCACGAAGAGTCCTGGGAAGACATTGCCGGCGACGATCCACTTGAGCGTGTGCGGCCGGTCCTCCGGGCGGTCGAGCGAGTTGAACTGCAGCATGAAGAACGTCGCGCGCTCGCGCACAGGCTTGATGAGCACAAGGAAGCCGAGCAGTGTGACGAAGTCTCCCCACGCGAGCTCGAGCGCGCCGTTGCACGCGCATGTGACGTCGGGCTTGACGAGCAGCGGGATGAGGTATGCGGCGAGCAGCTGCAGCTTGCGCGTGTAGTTGACCTTAAAAGCGGAGCTGCGCTCCGTGATGACATAGCCGGCATCGTCGACGATGCAGAAGAAGCGGCAGACAATGCCGCCGAGCGTCGACACCGCCATCATCGCGACGAGCTTGGGCAGCAAGAAGAGCCAGAACGTGCCGTTGTGCCACAGCTCAGGCTTGAGCACGCTCGTGAGCGCGACGAGCGTGGCAGCGAAGACGATCATGCCGAGCAGGAAGACGAAGTCGAACGTGCGCGTCCAGCGCGTGTCGTAGCGGCCGGCCACCTGACCAGCGTAGATGAGATCGTTGGCATCACCGTCGTAGGCGGCGTAGCTGCTGCCGCTGCCGCTGCCCGGAAGGTCGTCTGGGCCGCCGATGGCGCCGTACGTCGGCACCTCCTTGGGTAGCCGGAACTTGGGGCCGTGCTTGGGGCGCCAGAGCACGCGCAGCACGAAGAGCAGCGCGAGCAGCGCGCCGACCGGCAGTCCCACGAGCAGCCAGTAGTCGCTCGCGCGCAGGTGTTCGGACCAGAGCGCGGGCGCCTGAGACGGGGCGGGCGTGGCGCTGGTGGTGTTGGTCGTCGTCGTGACGTTCGGCGCGTCGACGGTGGCCATGGGGCTCTTGAGGAAGCAGCAGCGGAAGCCAAGGTGTGTCGAGGAGGCGGCGGATCGCAAAGTGAGCTTTCGGTTATTTGGTCCCACGTTGCGTCGTGTGGGCCACCTAAAAAAAATCAGACCCAGAGGCTCCCTCGCGAGAATGACAGGCTGACACACATTAGTGCCGTACACTCCCTGCTTTATTGCGCTATCTATTCAATCGTGTACTGCACTGCGAGCGCCGTGCGCTGGGCATCCGAGACTGCCTTCTGGCTGTCGGCCACCACGAACGCGTGCAGCTGCGTGTCGCCGAGCAGCTTGCGGTCCAAGTTGAGCAGCGTCGCGCCGCTCTTCGCCAGCAGCAGCACGTGCTGCAGCCGCAGGTCCGCGTACGGATACAAAGTCGCATCCTCGGCGATGAGCGTCGGCAGCTTGCCCATGCGGAAGTCCCGGAGCAACTCGGCGTTCGCGTCCTCGAAGCGCTCCATGGGCGTCTTGAGGATCGCGATGTTCTTGTACGCCATCGAGTTGGCCTTCACGGAGCGGATGCCCACGCGGCTCTTACCCTTGACGAGCTCCTGCTTCACGCCGAGCTTCACCTTGAGCGCCTTGCGCAGCGACGGCGCGTCCACCAGCAGGAGCACCTTCGCCTTCTGCCGTCCGTCGAGCTTGCGCAGCTGCTGCAGCTTGGCGGCCGCGGCACCCACGCAGTCGTCGAGCGACGTGCACAAGCGGAGCGGGTGCTTGGGCATATTGTCGTTCTCGTCGTCAACGTCACCCTCGTCATCATCCTCCGCTCCGTCCTGCGCATCATCGTCGTCGTCGTCGCCGTCGTCGTCGTCGTCGTCTTCATCATCATCGCTCTTATCCGCAGCCACGACATCGAAACCCTCGTCGTCATCTTCGTCGTCGTCGTCGTCGTCATCAACAGCGTCGGCACTAGGCGCGTGCGTCGTTTTGGGGCGTTTGGCAAGCACGCGCACAAGCTCTTCGGCGCTCGGCCTCTTCCAACGCGGGTCTCGCTGACTCGGTGGCTGGAAGAGACGGCCCGACGCGTCGTCGGCCGTGAGTCCGTCCTGCAGGCGGCGCTTGCGCGTCTTGCGACGCGTCGCCAGCGTGCGCTGCTTCTTCTGCGCGTAGCTGCTCGACATCGCTCGTTGTCTGCTGGGAAGAGGTGGAAAATGAGCGAACCATTGGTGGCGGCAGTGACAAATGCATGTCCAGTTTCTACATATGGTTGCTATTGCAAGCATTAGAAAGGTGCATTCTGTGCAAAGTGTACGAGCTCATTTTTCAGCCTTTACAGTAGACCGACTTGTTTCTATCGAAATGATGTCCACAAGTCGATTGTTCACGACAGCACTTGTGCAAGTGGCATCGCCGATCCCGCTGTGACTCGGGGACTAAACCGTACGTTTGCTCGACGCAAAGAACTGCAGAGTCCCCGCACACACAAACGCCAAGATGTTCAGCGCTGCGTCCGCGTCTCGATCGGCCGTGTACGAGCAGTGAGGACACGCAAACACGTCGTTGCTGCCGAGTCGAGGATGAAGACGATTGCAGCGACCGCACGC
>JAASFW010000811.1:0-11226 GCA_023334005.1 Globisporangium orthogonon
AACTAGGAGACTCCATACCTGTAGCACAGCAGCGGTAGATAAACGTCTTGAAGAGCAGTGGAGGGCGATCTCTGTTTGCTAGCTGACGTAGCGCGCGAAGGTTTGCAAGGAGAGCGGTCTTCTTGTGAACTTGCTAATGCGCTGTGTCAATGCTCAAAATGATGGCGGATGACATCGTGCTGATGTAGGTGTCTCCTCTTGGGTTGAACAGTGGTGTAGCACGTGTCGGGTTGAAGCGATGGTGTGCCGCTGCTCTCACTTCGAGTCGGAGCTTTTTGTTGGTCAAGCAGTTGCTTTTGGTGAAGCTTCCTTTGTTTGCTTCCGTTTCTTTATCATTGTGATTTTGGCAGGTGTGTTGATTGCGTTTCACGTACCATTGCGGCCGATGACAGAACTTAGCTGTTGGAGCGTTGTTATCGAGTGAGCTCTACAATCCAGCTAGAGGGATGCACGGAAGGGTAGTCCACGCCTCAGGGTTTCTTGTGTGTGACGACCGAACTCCAGCGGTTGCCTCACACGAATATAACGAGTCTTGTAGCCGCTCTTTCGCGATCGGCATTGCGCATGCCCAGAATGCTAGAAATTGTGATTGACTCACATTCCTAGTATCGGATGCCAAATTGTCGGTGCGTGAGATTCGAAGAAGTCAATAGAAATTCGTTCTGTGACGTCAGCTAAAGGATCAAAACATCTCGTCCCACCGAGTTCCGCCATCACTTCAACGCTCGTTGCTCGATCGATCGCGCGAGCGCTTCGGAGAGATCAAGACCAAGTTCAAAGCCGACATGTCCACTTGGCCAAAGTCTCGATGGTATCCGTTATGGAGCAGTTTTCTAGCATCACCGACGCTTCAGCATCGGTAACAGAGGCCGAAGCGGCGGGGAGGGAGCAGCACACTCGCCAAATCTCTGCTTCTTCTTCTTCCTTCGGTCTCTCGTTGCTGGCGGGTGAGCAAGAGAAGGAGGGAAAGAATCACGTCGTCTCCACAGAGCGAGTCAACTCACAACCTTTGATCGTTCGTTCTCGCGGTACAACCAGCGTCCGTGATGGAGAACCGCACGCCAAAGGCGATTACCACCGCTCAAGATGACAAGTGGGCGGCGGACACGGAGGCGCGAGCGCGACTCACATCCTCACCGACGCGCTCACAGGGACCCAAGTCCCCCGGATCCTTTTCGTACCAGGGGACGCACACGCCCAAAGTGCCGCTGCTCCCGCTCACAGAGGAAGGGCTCCGAAACTACCACCGGACGCGGTTCCTCACGGAAGAAGAGAAGATCCTCGCGACTGACCCTGTTAAGACGAGGGAGTCTCACCGCGCGCTCGAGTCCGTCGCGACGCAACCGAGCTGGTTCGATCCACCCATCGAGTCCGTGCTCCAACAGCTCGAAGTGGACCCAAAGGAGGGGCTCCGCGACGAAGAAGCTGAGCGCCGACTCGCGCTGTACGGTCCGAATGCGCTCGAGGGCAGCAAGCGCGCTCCGGTCTGGGTCATTTTCATCATGCAATTCTTCAACTTGATCATTGGACTCTTGATGTTCGCTGCGCTCGCGTCCATTGCGCTGCTCGAGTACGTCGAAGGCGTCGCGATCATCGCGATCGTTACTCTCAACGCGGTTATCGCCACAATGCAGGAGAACCGCGCGGGCAGCGCGCTTGAGGCGCTCGCCAAGATGTCGTCGCCGCAGTGTGTTGTCATCCGCGGTGGTAAGCAGACCCAGATCACGAGCGACAGGCTCGTGCCTGGCGATATCGTTGTGCTCACAACAGGCGACATCGTGCCTGCAGACATCCGTCTCACCTCCACGTCGGACTGCAAGGTGAACGAGATGATCCTCACGGGCGAGTCCGAGGACGTGCACAAGAAGTTCGACGCTGACATGTCCAAAAGCATCAAACTCACGGCGGACAACATGGTGTTCTCGTCGACTTCCGTGGCGTGCGGCAATGCGATAGGCGTGGTGGTTGAGACTGGGATGAATACGCGTGTGGGCTCGATTGCGACGCTTCTCAAGGATAAGTCTGCGACGGAAGGTGGCAACTGCGTCTCTCGATTCTTCGCCAAGTACCAGACCAAGATGACGCCGCTGCAGGAGGCGCTGCATCGACTCGGCGTCTTCATGGGCTCCGCGGTTCTCGTGGTCTGCGCTGTCGTCTTCACTGTCGGTATGGTGCGCGGGAACCACGACCCGAAGAACGCAAGCCGGCCGGTGTGGTTGACCATGGTCATGGTCGCGGTCTCGCTCGCAGTCAGCGCTGTACCAGAAGGACTCCCGATGGTAGTCACTATCTGCCTCTCCACGGGTACCTCTGATATGGTCAAGAAGGGCGTGCTTGTGCGCAAGCTCGCCGCCGTCGAGAGCCTTGGCGCCGCGTCCGTGATCTGCACCGACAAGACTGGGACGCTCACCGAGGGAAAGATGACAGCGATCAAGGCGTGGGGGGACTTCTACGAGTACACGATCACCGGCACGGGCTTTGACCCGAACGGCGAGTTCCTGCTCAACAATGTCAAGCAAACTCCCGAGAACAACACGCAGCTCCACACGATGCTGCTCTCGGCGGTCTTGTGCTCCAACACCACGCTGCAGGAAGAGCAGGCAGAGGACGGCTATATGGTATGGTACCCAATGGGCAATGCCTCAGAGGCACCACTCATCGTCGCTGCTGCGAAAATGGGCATCTGGGAAGCGGACGTGGTCGATACGTATCCACGCATCGCGGAGATCCCGTTCAACTCGTCGCGGAAGATGATGATCACGCTTAATGAGGTCGGATCAAGCGCCAAGTTCGGAAACCTGGTGCTGCCTCGCGGAACTGTGTACATCGCAAACGTCAAAGGCGCGCCGAACTACATCTTGAAGAATTGCCACCAGTTCGTGCGCAAGACCGGCGACATCGTGGACCTGTCTGCGAAAGACCGCGATACCATTCTTGACGCTGTCGACGAGCTCTCGTCGCAAGCCCTGCGCGTGCTCGCGATCGCGATTAACCCGCTCACGAACATCCCGTTCTCGATCGATGCTGACGACATCGACGAAAAGTTCAAACAGCTGTGTGAGCCTCTTGTGTTCGTTGGCTTGATGGCGTCCATTGACCCACCCCGCGTCGGCGTCAAGGAGTCGATCAAGACGGCACGCTCCGCCTCGATTCGCACCGTTATGATCACGGGAGACTACTTGAAGACTGCGATCGCGATCGCCAAGACGATCGACCTGCTCGGTGTCGGCGCGGATGTAGACGAAGAAGCTGTCGACTGCTCGACTCTAAGACCCCGAGGTGATGAGTACCTCACTGACCACGACATCGATGAAATCACGTCACGCACGTCAGTCTTCGCGCGCGCGAAGCCCGAGGACAAGATCGAGATCGTCAAGTCGCTGCAGCGCCAGGGTCACGTGGCCGCGATGACGGGAGACGGTGTGAATGACGCCCCCGCGCTGAAAGAAGCCGACATCGGCGTCGCCATGGGAATCTCAGGCACCGAAGTTGCAAAAGGCGCGTCCGACATGATCTTGACGGACGACAACTTCTGCAGTATCGTCGCGGCAGTGGAGAAAGGTCGCGGGATCTACACCAACATCCAAAAGTTCGTCTGCTTCCTACTCTCGACCAACTTTGGCGAGATCTCGATCATTTTCGTCGCGATCGCCGTGGGCATGCCAAACCCGCTCGAACCGCTTCAGATCCTCGTGCTGAATCTGTTCGCCGACGGCATGGCAGCTGTCGCTTTGTCGCTCGAGAAGGGAGACCCGCGCGCGATGCTGGAGCGGCCTCGTCCCAAGACCCAGCAGATCATCCACGGTCGGCTCTGGGTGCTCGTGCTGACAAACGCATTCCTGATCGGCTTTGGCGCACTCGTTGTCTTCAGTGCCGGACTCTATTGGAACTTCCGTCATGTGTTCATGGACGACATCCTCGACGGCGCGAAAACGGTGGACGATTACCAGAGCATCCGGTGCTACCGGTGGCAAGGCGTGCGATCGCATTGGAAAGTCTTCGGCAACTGTAACGCGCTCTCGAAGGACGGTACTCGGTTCTTCCCAGTCCTGCCCGAGGGCGGAACCGGCTACGAAGACATAGACATGTACTGTGAAACTGGCAAGTACGAGTGCCTCACCGACGGCATCGCTCGCGCGCAGACCATGGCCTTCGTCTACATCACAACGATGGAGATGTTCCGAGCTTACACGGCGCGCAGCTTCACGAACCACGTGTTCGTCGGCTTCTGTTCGAACAAGTACATGCAGTTTGCAGCTGTCGGCTCGATTGCGCTCACGCTATTCGTCACAAACACACCTGTGGTGATGGACGATCTCTTCGGGTTCACGTTCATCTACTGGTTCCAATGGCTCTTTGCGATGGTCGTGGCATTCGCATCGGCGTCGTTCGGTGAGATGCTTAAGTGTGTGTATCGACGCAGCGATCGCGAGAAGGCTCGGTGGGCGAACGTCGATGATGGCTTCGACACCGTGCTTATTGAGATCCGCAATCTGCGCCATCACGTCGAGAAGCTCGAGGATAAGCTCGAGGTTGCAAATCACAAGCCTGCACGAAGACTGACGTTCCTGCACTCGAGCAGCGCGAGCAATGGGACTCTCAGCGGATACATCAGCGTTCCGTCACGAGAGAACAGCCGAAACGCGATGGTGCCGGTACCACCTTCGCTGCAAGAGGACATGCTTTGACGAGGACAGATTGCCTGCCTGAGTGCTCGTTTACGTCGGCAAGGACGGTTTGATGGATCAACACTTCAGCGAGCTCAGTGTGATCTCCGTCTCTTTCGCTCGTTCGCCATGAAGAACAAATGCACATTCTTTCATCTCGCCATCGGGTCATCGGTCACTCAGTCTTGTGTGGCCTCTTGCATAGACTCATCGGAGTGCGCAATCTCCGCTCACTCGAGAATCGACACCGACGGTGGGTTCAGGTACAGGCTTTCTCGACCTGCAGTCGTAACAAGACTTGCCAAGCTGCTGAGGTTCTCCGAGCGAACTTTCTCAGCGACTACAACGTGAGCATCCAGTGTGCTCATCGTCAGTCAGCCTGCGATCGTTCATCTGCGCTCGCCCGGCTTTCTCGCTCGTGCATTTACACACACACACACACACAGAGCCACCGAAGATGAAGTCTGCCTCATTCTCGTCGTCAGACAGCACGTCTTCGTCGACCAAGTCTCCGACGATGCATGCATCAAGCTCGTTCTCGTCTTCCTCGCACGCACAAGACGCGCAGCAGCCGTCAGCCTCGGATGGCGCATCGACGAACCACGACGCGGTGCACCAACCACAGCTCGCGTCCTCGTCAGACCATGGACACGCGCCATCTGTGGCGAGCGAGGAAGGTGAAGGCGAGTCATACGAGCGCAGCTTTTGGGCGAACATCTTCGACGAGAGCGCCGTGGTCGAGAACCTGCTCGAGGATGAAGCGATGGACGGAGACGAGGAGGCGAAGCCAAGCACAAACGAGCACGCGTCGACGCACATGAACGGCGGCGAGATCGACGCAACTCCTTCGTCAGCACTGCTGGATCACCACCACTGGGGGAACTACGACGACCCGATGACGACTTCGATGGCTGACTTTTCGACTCCATCGGTGACGGCGATCTCGAGTTCCACGCCATCATCTTCGCTGTATTCGCACATGAACCTTTACCACTCAGCCCTCAGCGCTGGAGTGTCCGACCACGACAGGTACATTTGCTGTTGCTGTTCATGACGCTCTTAGGTGAACATGTCTCCCCACTGCGCACACCACTGGCTGTGTTTCGCTGACCGTGCACGCGTTCGTTCTTGCAGTCATGCGACGTTCGGAGCCGGCTACTCTGCGTGCGACCACAAACGGGCATCGGAGGCTTTCGCTCTCACTGTTTCGTTCGAGAAGCAGAGCAACGGAACTGCATTCGGTACGGGATCTCCTGCTCGTGTCTATTCGCTTTCTCAAGCACTACTCGACGTGACTGCTGAAGTGCTTCTTTAATGAATGACACGGCAGCACTCTCGAAGCCAATCGTGCGCGACGATGGCATCACGATCGTCGGGACCGAGAACGTCGGCCACTATGCTGGAGACTCGCACGACCAGAACCGCATCTTCGTGACTAATGTCAACGCAGCGAACCCCGCCCAGATCGCTACAAGCATCTTGGTCGGGGCGGTGCGTCCTGCTCATCTTCTTCTTGTACTGCGTGCGCTGTCGCGAGTCATGCGAATCACGTCTGACACTAGCGATTCATCTTCATGATGCAGGAGGTGCGTGACCTTCACTGGATGAACCACCAAACCGCCATTGCAGCGATCGGGAAGGACATCCACTTGATCAGCGTTGGAGCACCAGGCGGAGGAAGCCCGCCATGCCACCTCCAGCGTGCGTCCGCTTCGTCTGCGCTCCACCCGCTCATGAAAAAGCAATCTGCTTCGTCCTCACCCTCCCATTAATCTGCGTGTCCAGCGCCGATCCAGAGCGTGCACTCCGACGCGATCCGAGAACTCGCTGTGTCGGCGTCAAGCTCCCACGTTCTCTCAGGCGGTGCGACACATCACTTGGCATCATCAAGATTTTGATCTTTCCTGTAGCTGAAGGATCTTCTCGCACACACGCATGTGTGTGTAGGATTCGACGAGACTGTCGTGCTCACGGATCTTCGTCGTGGAGGGGATCCATCCGCGTCGTCGATTGTGAGCAAGTTCGACGCGCACGACGTCGTCAGCAGCCTTCGATGGTCACCCGATGAAACGCATATCAGCTGGACGACCGACGGCGGAGACTTCCAGATCGGAGACGTACGCGCGCGATCGTCGCAGCTACAGGTTCCTCTCGACACGTACTTGGTAAGTGGAGGTGGATGTGATCTTTAAGCGCTGCGGCTCTCCTGACTGGCAGTCGCCTGCCGGTTGTTTCGCAGCATGTCGACCGCATGGGTGGGCTGTTCACGCACGAGTACTTGAACCCGCACAAGGTCGTGCTGGGCTTCGAGAAGAACCACCTCGTCTTCCTGGACGTCCGCATGCCCCGGAGCAGCTGCTGGTTCGTGTCCCTCTTGCCTTGGGACCTGTGTCAAGGCGATGCGTGCTGTGAGATGTGATCCCTGTCGTGCCAACCTTTCATTTCTCGTTCGTTGCAGCTACGCGGTGTCCAAGTCATCTATGGGCACAACTGGAGAGATCCGGCGATCCAAGATGAACCAGTTCATCGTCTTCGGGCTCGGAGGGTTCGTTCGGTGCTACTAGATGCTCTGATACATGAAGAAGCCCAGTTATTCGTTTGGTGTGAACTCGCAACGCAACTTGTTGCAGGTTCGCGAGCGCTGACCTGACGCACAACTCGACGAACCAAGAAGTGTTGAAGATGTACGTACAAGCTCTCAGTATGCGAACTATTGGGAACATCTTCGAAGCTGGTTGGGACGTTCTTGCTGCTCCTGCTTGCGGTCGTCACCAATTCCCGACTCTGTATGCAGCACGCAGTTCAACCAATCCCCGAACCCAGCATACAAGACCAGCGGCGACTTCTCCTACGAGAGCAACAACTTCCTCGCCGTCTCGGACAAGTACGTGCGCTTTTGGTCCTATGACGATCGATCGTCTGGCGGAGCAAGCACGACACTAACATCGACGCAACGCTCCGTGTATTTGCCTCCTGACAGCGCGGGCGTCGTTACCTTTTACGGCAGCCGTATGCCCGCGGATTCGAATGCTTCGCTTCAAAAGGAGACATGGAAGGAGGAGCGCACAGTGTAGAACAAGAGCGCAGCCACCGCTTGAGCGCTACTGCTCCTGCTGCAGACGCGCGATCTCCTGCAGCAGGCGACCAAAGTCGTTCTGCGGCGGTGCAGTCATGAAGCTGTCGAAGTGCGACCACGAGTACCCGTCGGTCATCACGACGTCTTCGGCTGATTCTGTCCATGTACACAGCGTAACAAAAGTCCAAGAATGAGCGCATGTATACTCTTTGATACCGACTCCTCCGTCTATCCCACGCAAGAGCACACGGCACGCACCTCCAATGATCGCGTGCATGACGCGTCCCATCGCATTGCTCTCGTACCACTCGAACTCGGTGCTGCGGGACTTGTTCGTGAGCCCCATGACGGTCGTCGCCACGCGCACCTTGAGGTCGAGCGACTGGATCGCCTGCGCGAAGCGCGTGCGGGTCTCGCGCGACATCTCGACGACACCCGCCTGGATGCGCTGCAGGATGTTCTCCTCCTGGCTTGTGCAGAGATAGACCATCTCAATGAGACGGAGTGCGGCGCTGCATGCGTCCTCAGCCTCGAGCCGGAACGGCTGCAACGCCTTGTCTGCGCCGTCGAACACGCGCTTCCAGAGCTGCAGGCAGCAACCGACGGCCTGCAGGATGAGGTTGTTGCGGACCTTGAGCTTGCTGGCCTTGCTCGTGCTGACGTCGCCCGCATCGCCGCTCTGCAGCAGCGCGAAGACGCGCGAGCGGAACATCCACGTGTCCTTCTCGAGCGCACGGTACCGCGCGCGGCACGCGAGTAGGTCCTGCTTGAGGCAGTAGACGTAGAACTGGAGCACGAGCAGCGTGCGGCGCCAGGCGTCATCGGCCGCGTTGGCGCTCGCGTCCTGAAGCGCAGCTGCGAGCGGCTCCCACTGGTATGGGAACGAAACGGCGCAGCTACACGACGCCGCCCTGTCGAACACGAACACGAGCGACGCATAGATGGCCACGGCGTCGGCGTACGCGACGGCCTCGACGCTCAGGATGCGGTCCACGAGCTCGTCGTAGAGCAGGTTAGACGGATACTCCTTGCCGAGTACCACGATGCTGCGCAGCGTCGCGATCGCAGCGCCCGGGTCGTTCGTGCTCAGCGACGTCACCATGTCGAACACGAGCGATGCGTTCATGGCCGAGTTGACGGTGGGCGACGGTGACAGCGGCTTGAGCGCTACGCCGCTCTCGCGTCTGCCAGAGCCGACGCCGCTGCTGCGGCGCTTGCGCTGACGGCGCTCGGGTGTCGCAAGCGATGGCGCGGCGGCGTCGCTCGCCGCGCTGCTCGAGCGCTTGCGCGGCGTCAGCGATGATGCGGCGGTGCCATCGCTCTCCACTTTGACGTCGTCGCTGTCGCTCGCACGCGCTGCTGCTGTCACGCCATCCTGCTCGTCTGCAGGTAGCAGGAAAAAAAAGCGAGAACGTGAAGAGAGTAGTGAGGCGCAGCAGACGCACGCGGAACGAACACCTTCACGCACCGTCCGAGATGTAGATGACCTGGTCGTCCGTCATGGGTTATTCACCTCTGTGGCTACCACTTTTCCAGCAAATAGTTAGCGATAGTGCTGAAAGAAAGTTCTTACTGTACAATCGATGCCATTTCTTGGAGCTCACATCGTGTACTGCCCAAGTACAATTTCGATCGACATGGGGTCAATTAAGACGACGCATGAAGTAGGTGGAGAACGAAGCAACTACAGATCAAGGATCTCCGGAACCAGTCGACTCGTTCGAACCCACTCGTTTGACGGCAGACTGTGGAGTTTGCGACGTCCACTCGCTGTCTCTGTCGTGAACAACGTCGAACGAACCATCACAGAGTTGTGGTCGCGTGCTTGCGCTTCGCCTGCGTCGCAACAGCTACTGCTGCCGCCGCGGAACTCAAATTGCTGGGATTGCCACTTCCACTTCCGCTGATCTCGCGCGCTGCTCTGCTGCTGCTGCTGCTGATACTGTTGTGTCCGGTGTCCACGCTGACCTTGTTGATGTTGCGTTGCGTCTGGCGGATCTCGTCCGGGTGGATCACTGCGAGTGGGGTCTCTGCGTACTCTCCCGACTGGTCGTCGTCATCGTCCTCCGGATCTTGACACGCCACCTCCCGTATCGATGGGGGGTCCACCGCGAGTTCGCACGGTCGCTGGCGATTGTTGCCAGCGTTTGCTCCGCTGCTTCTGCTGCTGCATTGCTTTTCTCCGTTGTTCTCCTCTTGCTCTCTCGTCGTCAATGACGGCGGTGGCAATGATGACGACGACCGGGCGGCACCTGCAAACGCTCCCTGATACCTTCGCAGTCGCATCCAGGTCTCGCTGCTCGAAGTCGACTCCGTCTCGTGAAGGATCTTGGTGAGCACTCGGTGCGTCACGCGCTCCTCGATGGCGCCGATGCGGCGAAGCATGCTCAGTTCGTTGATCTGCGCGTTCGACGCCGGCGTGAGCAAACAAGCGAAAAAACAACACGAGAGCGCGTGGAGTGAGCATGAGAGTGTCAGAATACGTGAGTGTCGACAGCGTGGATGCGACTGGATCATGTCCGTCGGATGGCCGATGCTGCTGGTAGCTACGAGTAGTACTGCTGTGCAGAAGAATCAACTGACAGCCAACGTCGTTGTCGTCGTCGTCGTCGTCGTCTCTCTCGCTCTCTCACTCTTTCCGCCTCTCTTTCACTCACCGTGCTGTCTGAGGCTTCACCATCGCGGTCTTGAGGAAAGAGCTCAAGGTACAGCTCGCGGATGGGCTCTCGAAACATCTTGAGACTACCAGCGGCAGCAGCAGCCAGAGTGCAAGCAAATGAAACGAGAGCAAATGTGCAGAGCATGCAGACGACGTTGACGAGCAAACACAAGACCACACGACCCACGGGCGTCCAGTAGTGGAAAGCATGACCATCAGCAACACAAAAATGAACACCAACACTAAGGAGAACGTCAAGAGAGCACCGACGCACGTGTCGGCGTAGATCTGCGCGTCGTTGGACCACTGGCTGATCTGACGTTCGTCAGCGTCAATGAGCCGCTTGATCTCTGGTGGCGCGAATGCGGGACGAATGCGGGGCGACAACAACAAACGAGTTGCACAAGGCAAGCAAGATGCGAGCGCGTGAGAACGTAGGCGGACGCGAGTGTTATCCGCCAACTAAGCAAGCGCTCGAGTCAAGCAAACAGGCGAGCACTCGGACCATGAGGTCTGGCGAAGTTGGATGCGGTGATCCCACTCTGCGTGACGATGTGGCATGCAACACACGCAACGTGTCATGCCTCCTCTCCGCACCTGAAGAGGGTTGCTCCGAGTGCACGATTGCTTGGATGTCGCCGGCGCCGCTCAGACGTGTGATGTCTTCCGCAAGCAGCGCGATTGCTTCGGTGAGAGATGCATCTGCAGCACGATCCGGCACGTTCCAATCGTCGAATGATCGCACGTGCATGTGTGAGTGTGTAGTTGCAACGATGTGAGTGGATGTGTGAGACGGAGGAAAGGGAGAGAGAGAGAGAGAGAGA
>JAASFW010000812.1:0-11225 GCA_023334005.1 Globisporangium orthogonon
AAATGCCAAGTCACTGCACATCGAACGCTGCTACATACGTACAGGCATCATATATTGAGGGGCGTCCCTGCCGCCCGGCAGTTCGAAGCAGCCATTCAACCGACAGACATGGCCTCTGCCAGCACCGCCGTCGCCGCCGCCTCCAAGTCTCGCCTAAGTGAACAAGGTCTTCGAGTAGCGGTAGTATGTAGATCGCGAGCGCCGTCGGATCGATGCATGGATATATATCGTGTGCATGGTCTCAAGACTTCCAAGTGAGAGCGCTCGACCACCCTCCTCGATCCTCAAGCCACATCTTCGGATCTATTCAGATGCGAGGATACCGGCAGTCTCCGAACCAGCCATCTCAGAGGAAGTCTCCGCGCCGTTCTCCAGTGAGTGAGCGTGTGGCTTTCTAGGCGAGAGATTGATGCGAGCGAGCGCACTCCTCCTCCGTGAGTGAGTCTCCTTCGGGAGTCAAGGATCGGTGTCTGCTTGGTCTCTAGGAGTTGTCGGACTTAAAGGGAAACCAATGGTAAGAAGGTCAGCAATTGAACCCATCCTCTCCTCCTCTCCTCCTCCTCTTAACCTCCTCACTCGTCAACGTGCCGCATCCGACGCACCTGCCGGTTCCTCCCAACTCAACTCAGCACGCAAGCGCAGGAGCAGCAGATGCGACGCAGTAGCAGCGGCAGGCGACAGAACTCCTGGCGGGCGAGCGGCGCCTCGCAAACGAATGGCGGACGTGAACCCAGCACCGGCACCAGCACCAGCACCGGCACCAGCACCAGCGCCTCCTCCCACACGCGGCGCCCGACGCTGAGGCACACGGGCAGCAACGGTTCCGGCCGCCACCGCGCGCCGCCCGCCGACCTGAGCGACGCCGACATCCGGGCTGCGGTGCAGAGCAGCGTTGCGCAGCTTGCAGTCGCGCTGCGCGTCGACACGCGCGAGGTCCCCGACCTCCACACGCACGCGCTCGCGTTCCAGCAGAAATTCGAGGACCAGGCAGCGGTGACTGGTGTCAACGACTATGTGCATGTGCCACTCGCGCTTTTCGGAGTGAACGACTGGGAGGAGCGCATGGAATTCGAGCGCGTGATGATGACGCTGCGTCGCCCGCGAGCCGACGGCGACAGTGATGCGGAGCAGATGCTCGAGAGCCGAGCGCGTGCCGTCGAGTGGACGTACGAACTGTCGCTCTCATCGAGCGCGGAAGATGCGCTGTGGGCGTTCACGAACGCGCTGCTGCTGCAGATGCGCAGCGCGGGTATCTACGGCCGCGCACTTCTTCCTGCGCGCGCTGGTAGCCGGAGCTTCACACTCGCATCGGCAGAGTCTAAGGCCTCGCCATTCGAGAGTGATAGACGCAGTGCACAGACCCTGGACTGGTCTGGAAGACTCCAGTGGAATCACCTAGCAGTTGAAGACGCGCGCAGCAACGCAGTCGTCCAGATTGTGCACTTGCCGTCAACGTCATCGACGCTGTCGACGTCGCGCCCGAACGGAGAAATCAGCGCTACTCCGTCGCTTCGCTACCCGGAGCTGATTGCTCTCGTCAACGAGTTGGTGCTCAACAGTGAACAGAGAGCGAAGCCGGCTGTGGTGATCCTCCGCGGCATTCCGGGATCCGGGAAGAGCACGTTTAGTCACGAGATCGCGGCGGTCTGTGCAATGCAGACGCCAAAACCCGCGACATGCGTGATCGTGTCTGCTGATCGCTACTTCATAGGTCCGCGAGGATACGTTTTTGACGTGAAGCACCTCGGGAAGGCGCATGAAACGTGCAAGTCCCAGTTCGACGACGCGTTGCGCAGCAGCAGCGCGAACATTGTGATTGTCGACAACACGCACACACAGGCGTGGGAGTACGAGTACTACGTCCAACGAGCGCGCGCGAATCACTGCCGCGTGCAGGTGCTCGAGATGCACTGCCCAGACCTCACGACATGCATCCAGATGGCGAAACGGAACTCGCACGGGGTGCCGTTGCCAAAGGTGATCCAGATGTACCTCCGCTGGGACGCTAATAACAGCGCCATGGCCTTCTCTCCTCAGTTCGAGCACGCGTTGATCAACAGGAACCCGATCTCGCGAAGCGCTGCGAGTAGTCCGGTATACGTGGGCCTGTTCATCGACTCGACGAGCCGCGCCAAGCTGCTGCACGTGTTCCCGCCGATCCACTCGAACGTACTCGCTGACCATGTGACGATGTTCTATCGCCCGACGAAAGGCTATCTGCGCGGCG
The DNA here is from genome assembly GCA_023334005.1 of Globisporangium orthogonon. Lineage (NCBI taxonomy): Eukaryota > Oomycota > Peronosporomycetes > Pythiales > Pythiaceae > Globisporangium > Globisporangium orthogonon. Next base: position 2,228 of record JAASFW010000812.1, read on the forward strand.
TGGAAATCGGCGACGAAGTGGCCATCCGCGTGGTCGAACTCGTGCAGGATGGAAGAGGACAGTGTCTTCGCGTCGAGTTTGCGAGTGCGCTGTCGTTGAAGAGTCACAACAAGACTCCACACATCACACTCTCCACCGCGAACGATGTGGCTGCATACTACTCGAACGAACTGCTCGAGGACGCGAAAGCTATGCGCACTCTGCTCGCGGATGACCAGCAAGTATGCATCACGGCGCGCGTCGGCGTCTGTGTCCTCTCGCAGAACCAGCGTGTGATGACCGTGTCCTCGCCGTTTGCTTCCAGTTTGTCGTCGACGCAGACAGCAAAGCAGCGCTCCGGCGAGATCTCACGCATCGTCGTAGTGCGCATCGATGAGAAGAGCATTGGTCACGCAGTCGCCGCTGCGCACACTGCTGACTCGTTATTGACAGCCTTGGCGCTTCGCGAGCAGATCCGCCACAGCTTGGGGTCACCACACCGCACGCTCCGCGTTCTCAGCTTGGTGGTTGACGCCACTTCGAGCCGTGATCAAGTGCTGCAGCAACTCGAAGCGCTACTCCTACTCGCGCCGAACGATCGCCACCAGCTTGTGTTCGACAAGATCATAGTTGATCGCTCGGATGACGAGCATAGCGGCGGATTCAGTCCAGTAAGCCTCCGAGAGGCTTGCGGAAGCGAGCTGTCGACGCATTCGATCAAAAAGATCGTGGTACTCTCGACGCTGCCGCAGGATTTGAGCGCTGCTGCTGTCAACGCTGCTGAGAGCCAGCCATTCAGCTCGGCGCTGGTATCTGTCAGCAGGCTGAAGATGCCAGAAGCCGAGTCGAGTTCGCGCTCCGGCGTCCTGTCTGCGCCGTTCGCATTGACGCTCGAAGGTGTCATGGACTGTTTGAGCCTCGCGATCCAGGAGCGAACTCGCTTTGAGATTCACAACGGGATACGACTGGCGTACAATGCATGGGAGGCCGCGCTCGGACGACACTCGTCGGAAAATGTGGTTGTCGAACGTATCGACTCGAGTCTCGTGGGAGTGGACGCGGACGTCATCCACTTGTGCGCGCTGACCAGCGACACTGATGACTTGGACACCGCGGAGCTGCGTCTGATGCAAGAGCTAAAGGCAGCTGGCGCTCATCATGTCTCGAGAGGTCTCGAGCCTGGGGTTATGTACTTCAGGACGTACTCGTCCGCAGAGTACTCTCCTGTCTTCCAGCTGCAGATCGCCGATAGCACTGACACCGCCTCGCTTGTGTCGCAGCGGCTGACGTTCTGCCGCAAGCATCGCCAGCAGGTGATCAGCGACCTTCGCGAGACGGAGTCGTACTCGACTCTTGCGGTGCTGCTGAGTGCAATGCTGCAAGCGCACTGCTTGCCAGTTCCTGGCGACTGCGCGGCAGCTCCAATCCTCGCCTTGATGAGCGAGCGCCTTGCGCTTGCGTTCGTGAAGCAGTCGGCTGACCCCAGGGTTTCAACTCGCGGACGGAGCAACAGCGAGACGGAGGGCGCACTGGACATCCTGCGGGTGTTCTCGCAGCTCCTACAGTTTCTCAGCGAATGGGAGGGCGACAAGTGGGACACTGAGCTGACGAGCGCGGACAAGTTGTTCGGCGGCGCCGCGAGCACGCTCTTCCGAGCAGCCGATCTCTCGCGCAGCGTCAACGCGAGCTGGAGCGCGATGCAGCACTGGGACCAGGAGACGCGAGGCGCGATCTACCAGGCGCACAGCGCAGGCAAGCGCTCCACCGCGGTGCTGCAAGTGGTGTTGGCACTCGTGCTGCCACAACCGGTCAAAGACGGTGTCGTGAGGAGTGTGGTGGAAGTGACGAGCGGCTCGAATCCTCTCTTGGACGCACATGTCGTCTGCGACGCGTTGCGCAGTGCTGCCGCGAGCGAGCACGTGAACGCCGGGAAGGCGCTGTTTGCGTGCGCGCCGAGCGCTCTGCTGCCGTCTCGCATCGACGTCGCTGCGGCGTCGCATGAGTTGCTCGCGCAGGTTGTTGCCGACGCGCAGTCGCGCCTCGAGCATCTCGAGTTGACGATGCTTCACCAGAAGCTGAGCTGATCAGCTTTGTATGTAGTAGATGCGCTAGTTCGAAGGCACGAATCGGTTCCTTCATTCAGTTTTCCCTACCAGCCTACTTGCTAGGAGTCGCGCGCCGTCACGGACGTGACGATGTCCTGGATTGTGGTCACGGGCGGTCGGTAGATCTCCGGCAGAAGCTTGCGCTGGATCGAGTTGAACGAGTACTTGCACCGGCCGACGTTCTTCCGGGCGATCTCGATGCGCACGCCGAACTCGCGTAGCGTGTTGGCGACGCGTTTGACCTCGTCGAGCGGCCCACCGGCCTCGGCCGCGCCGCCGCCGCCGGTCTCGATCTCCTCGAGCACATGGCGCTTCCGCTGGACGAGCAGCCGCGCCTGCTCGAGCGTCACGCTCATGGCCGTGCGATCCTTACCCGACTTGCAGTATGTCACGCGGCCGCCGTGCAGGCTGCGCACGGCGTCACTCGCGTGCAGCAAGATGCACGTGTTCTTGGCCGACGCGCTCTCGCGTTCGACGCTCGCGCGGAGGTTGCGCAGGATCTCGTCCGGGTGCGCGCCGACGCTCGCTGCGGCCCCCGCGCCACTCGCCGTGAAGCGATTGTAGTACGCGACGACCGACCGGAAGCTTGCGCTGTTGATCTTGGACTGGATTGACACGCCCGAGTGGCCGACCATGTTGGCGAGGCTCTGCATCTCGTTGATGCCCTGCGTGAAGAGCACGGACGTGACCGCGATGAGCGCGCCGTCGCGCAGTGACGCTGGCAGCAGCGCGAACTGCGCCGGCGGTATCGGCACGCGGATCGTGTACCCGACGTGCTCGCGCTTTGCGAGCACAACGTCCCGGGTGCCATCACTGCTCTCAACAAGCTGGAACGCGAACGTCTCGAGGCACTTGATGGCCACCCAGGCGTCCGAGAGCATGCGCAGCTCCTTCCCGTGGCTCGAGATGAGACTCTCCCAGCCGATGAGGAAGCCCACGCTCGCCAATTGTTCGAGTACCGCCACGTTCTGCTCCTGGAGACACAAGTCCAGCTCCGCGACGAAGCACGCGACGAGCCCACTCACGGACTGCGACACCGCCACGCTCTTGCGCAGGTAGTACTCGGTGCGCAGCATCTCCAGGCGGCACAGCACGCGCACAGCGTAGTTGATTGACGTCGAAGGGTCAATACCATCCTCCGCTTCCGTGCGGAGCGTTGGGTATTTGATCTCGTTTGCTCGATTCGCATTCGCGTCGTCATCGTTCAGAGACGGCTGATCTTTCAGCTTCGACGTCTTCTTCGTGGCAGGCAGCCGCTTCTTCGCGGCTTTCGCGCCGGCGACCGCGCGCGCGGCCATCGTCGAGTACATGTTCGGCGCCGCTTTCTTCGGCACGTTTTTCGTCATACTCTCACGATCCGACGGCGACTGTGCATCATCAAGAGAAGAAAGAGGTTCTGCTTCGGCCGTCACAAGCTCGTCGTCCTCGCCAGTGTCGTCTGGCTCGTCGCCGATCGACGAAAACACGAGCTCGTTCGCGGCATCCTCGGCCACGAACGCGTTGTCGCTTACGCTCGACGTCATGAGGCGCGGCGAGCACTTGTCCAGGATGCCCTGCAGGCGGTGGATCTCCAGCTCCATCTCGCGGAGACCGTATTCGGACAGCCCCATCGCGTGGGCGGTCGGCGCGCCGCATGTGATCGTCGCGTGCGTCTCCGGCAGCAGCGCGCGTTGCTCGAGCGACAGTCCTTCCAGTGTAGAAGAGTGAGACTCTGTTGGTGGTGCATGAGCGTTCGAGTAGCCCAGGCCAAGCAGATCCTCAGTGGACGTCTGGTGATTCAACGGCGCCGCCGCCGCTGCTGCTGAGCTCGCTTGCAACGACGGCGGCGGCATCAGCTGCGACGCAAAGTTCCGGTAGATGCGGAAGTAGGACACGTGGAGGTTCGTAGGGATGCTCTGGACGTCGGCGCGCTTCTTGTCCTGACTGCTCTTGAACGTCTTCTTTTGCGCGAGCAAGCTCTCGCTCAGCCGGATCATGGCAGTCACCTCCGCGATGTGGCGCTGCAAGTTGAGCACGTGCGGATACAAAAACTCGAGCGGCATCTCGTTTTCGAGAGGGTTGGACGCCGGCGGGGGCGCGCAGTCGGCCGCCAGGCGCTGCGTGCGCGGCCCATCGGCTGCGTGGGTCGCGTCCTCCAGCGGAGCGACAGGGTTCGCGAGGATGATGTTCAAGCGAAGTTGGATCTGGCCAAAGATCTCGTCGGTCGTGGGTGAGCGGACGTCGAACCAATCGACGAGCGTCAGCGACGTCACCGTCTGACGGCGGCTTCCGCGTGGAGAGAGCAGCTCGCTGCCGCCGTCCGAGATCTCCTGCTGCTCGACCGTCATGGCGTCGCGCACGCTCTGCAGAGGGAGCAGCACCTCACCGATGAGCTCGTTCTCGACGCCCGTCATGTACGCGTAGCTCTCGTTGAAGACCTCAAAGCGCAGCCAGCCGCTCAGCTCGCCGCAGCGCTCGTTCTGCAGAGCGCTCGGACGATAAAAGAGGAATTGCTTGAGCGTGTTGACACGCGAGACCTCGACGCGGCTCGGCAGCGCCGCCGACACGTACAGCTTGGTGTTCGGCTTGCCGTGCGCACACTTGGCCGCGTGCTTGTTGGTCGACCACACAGGGTTCCCCGTATCGTACTCGGTATTGGTCTTCCCGACCACGTACTCGTGCGGGCCGCTCGTTCCGTCCGAGTACTTGACCACAACGAACGGGTTCAGGCCCTCGCTCTTTCCACCCGCAAGGTCGCCCCCAGCAGAGCCAGTGGTGGCGCTGCCCCCGCTCGGTCCACCCCATTTGCCCGCCTGGGTCTTCAGACGGTTCATAATGCCCCCACGGCCCGCGATCGAGAACGTCGAGGGGCGTCCTGAGCCCGCCCCGCTGGCCCCGTCCACGTCCCCACTACTACTACCGGTGTTCGCCGTGAGGTTCCGCGCGCAAACGACCTGCACGCGATAGACGTCGTGGCCGAAGTTGAGCGCCTCGAGGTCGTCCTCGAAGTGGCGACTCCGCTTGCGGTTGTAATTGTACCGCGCCTTCCAGTCCGCGTACATGTGCGAGAGCTCCAGGTGGCACACGCTCATGAGCTGCAGCGGGATCTTGACGCTAAAGTCCACCTCGGCGGCCTCCTCGACCGCGAGCTTGGCCGCGACGCCCGGGGTATGGCCATCGCGATCGGGCGGCGCGAAGAGGAAGCTGCGGAACGACGGGTTGTAGGCCGCGAAGAGCGGGTGCGGCTGCGGCGCCACGTCCACGAAGCGCAGCGTGACGCTCGCGCCGTCGCACAGCGGCGAGCGCACGGGCAGCGTGAGCGGCTGCTGGCAGCGGCCGCTGGCCGCCACCGCGTACATCTCCTGGAACGTCGTCTGCGCGACCCCAAAGAGCTGGCTGTTCTTGTTGCCGCTTTGGCCCTCGTCTGGCACCATCACGAGCACCTGCACGTGGCGGTCGAAGGCGGCGAGCGGCGCGCGGCAGCGCACGCGGAAGCCCACGGCGAAGTGCGCACTGCGCCCGCCGCGGCGCCTCTCGCTCCAGTAGCTCTCGCTACCGAGCGTTTGGCCTCCGGCGTCGCTGGTTGCATCGCCCCCGGTGACGACGTCAGCGGCGTCCTCGCCCGGGTGCGCGCGGTGCGTCGGCAGCTCGCGGGACACGCGCACCTCGACGTTCACATCGACAGTCTTGGGCTTACCGGATTGCGTCAGCATGCTCAGTGCGCCGCGCACGAGCGTCTGCGCTGTGCGAGCGGACGACGGCACGGCCGCCAGAGCGCCGTCGACGCCCGCGCACGAGACGAAGAAGCAGAGCGAGAGACGTTCTGGCTCACCACCTTCGGCTGCTGCTGCTGCTGACGTAAGCGGGAGTGATGGTAGCGGCTCGGACACCCGCAGATCGGAGAAATAGCTAGCGCCATCGCTGCTGCTGCTGCTGCTGCTGCTGGAGACCGCGGCGACGGGCGCGCGGGGCGAGTCGGCGTCGAACTCCATGAGGTCGGCGCTAGTGCGCGCCATGGAGGAAGAGTATACAAACCCCAAGTGAAGATGGGCGCATAACTAGCGACGAGGAGAGGGCTAAAAATACCAAACCACAAAATGTCCACGCCCAACGGACTCTCACATACCAAACTCAAGTCAAGAGTGAACACGATTTCGGATTGTGGCGAAAAAGATCCCAACTCACAGCACCCGCTCATGTGGGCGCGCCACGCATGCGCCGCGGCGTGGCTTACTCGACGGCGACCCAGTCGTCCTCGGCCAGCTCACCGCTCTCGGTGATCGTGACCGTCTGGCTCGGCGTGCCGCTCTGCGAGCCCACGGCCTCGATGGCCTTGAGCACGTCCATGCCGTCGACGACGCGCCCGAAGACCACGTGGCGGCCGTCGAGCCACGACGTCTTGACCGTGCAGATGAAGAACTGGCTCCCGTTCGTGTTCGCGCCCGAGTTGGCCATGCTCAGCACGCCCGCGCCCGTGTGCTTACTGTGTGGAAGGAGCCGCATGCAGGCGGTCAGTCGGTAGTCTTATACCTCGAGCACCACCAGTAAGAGCTCCCGCAAGATACGCACAGCTTGAAGTTCTCGTCCGCAAACTTCTCGCCGTAGATGCTCTCGCCGCCCATGCCGTTGAAGTCCGTGAAGTCACCCTGCAACCCCGATGCACGCATGTTGCCGTCAGCCGTAGCTGAAGGCTGCCGCCCCAGATAGCGCAGGGCACAGAAGGCGGAGAGCGGCCGAACGTACGCCCTGGACCATGAAGTTGGGGATGATGCGGTGGAAGATGCTGTCCTTGAAGTGCAGCGGCTTGCCCTTGGACCCCACGCCCTTCTCGCCCGTGCAGAGCGCGCGGAAGTTCTCGGCCGTCTTAGGCACGGTCTTGCCGTAGAGCCCCATGACGATGCGCCCCGCCGCCTTCCCGCCGATGCTCACGTCGAAGAACACCTGGTTCGTGATCTTCGGGCCCTTCGCCGCCTCCGCGCTGCTGAACAGCGCAGCGGCGGCGAGCGCCACGAGCGCCACGAGCGCTGTCGACGCGCCCCACTTGCCCATGCTGGATCGAATCCCTCGCTTTCTTCGCGCTCGACTTCCTTGCTTGCTTGAGCTCTTGACGAGGAGCTGGCAACTGCGCAAATGGGCAAAGGAGCAAGCGGGACAAAGATCGCTTGCGCTGTCCTAAGTGCGATTCGACATTTCAATACAAACAGAAGAATGACATTTGACACTAGGCAAAGTCGCTTGAAAGCGACACGTGGCCAAGTGAATCTCTCGAGTGCAAATCTCGAGCTTACCACCTTCGACCCGAAGCCGCCGCCGAGCAACAACACGATGAGCACCGCGAGCGAGTAGAGCTAGCGAAGCTCACCATTTGCGAACTTTCCAGCTCAAGCGCAAGCCGGCTCAAGTCTCTCCGTCGGCTTCGTGCTGCCACCTTCCAGGCGGCCGGTTTTCGCGCTTCGGATCCATCGACCTCGACCTCATCAAGTCGTGCAATTCGGGAGCACGGTTGGCGTGGACGAAATGCGGTCTGTGCCGAGTTGCGCGGCGTGGGGCATATCGCCGCTCCGAGGCACTTCGGACCAAGGTCGAGTTGCGAGTCGTGCGGACGTGTCGAGCAAGGCTACCCAACGTCCCTGCCGATGATCCGGTGACACACATCTTCTACCTCCGTCGCAGTGGATGGGGTCTCCTGTAATCGGCATCACGGAACCGCGATCACGCTGCGCGTTCCGCTCCATGCCCAATTTCAATCTTACTATGGTCCCAAGACTGCAGCTCCTGGTTCGTGATGCGAGTGTCCGATCTCAGAGAACGCCCATCGAAGCCTTCAACCTCACGCCACCGCGAACTCAACCCGTCCATCAACTCAGCTCTCAAGGTGAAGCTCTTTCCGAGTGCGAGGCAACTACTCCAACAACTCTTCTGCATTTATCGTGCAGTCTACAACAAGATCGTCTCGATCTATTGCACGAAGTACTTCTTCGCACCACCGGACACCAGAACAAGGCACAAGGACATCCAGCTCGAACTGAGCAAGTACACCACATTCGTACCCCTCTCGAGTGACCTAGTTCCCTCCCTGACGAGTACCCATCGCTGGCTCTGCAAAGTGCCTACTTTGACTTTCTCGACGGGGTATCGAGCTTGTGGGTTTCTTACAAGGCAGCAGTAAAGCACAGAGGAGCCCTTGGCGTGTCAGTCCCGCATTTCAAGTCCAGACGAAGTCCGTCGAGTTTCATTCGAGTTCCTGTGATTTCTCGAGCAGCGAACAACGGTGATGTGCGATTCGAGATCACTTCAGCCGACTTGGAAGCTTACAGTCGCTAAGAAGATATGTCGATGCTGGACGCCAGGAAAGAATCGTCATTCTTAACACTGTCAGCATCTAAGCGATCGCTTAGAAACACAGGTCGTCCTTTGAGGCCACTGCGCAGTAGCACTGATCATCTGCAAGCAGCTCTTTGTGCGCATCCACATATGCTCGAGATACTAACTCGTCGGAGACCACGAACGCGATTTTCTTGTCGAAGTCACGTGAGACAATCGTGTCCCGCACCGCCTGCAGAGCGATCTTCGCCTCTTGATCCGGCAACAGCACTGAGCCGCTGGTTCTGGGCGGTGTGATCAGAACGCACTTGGCACTCTTGTTCTTGGCGAGCTCTCGAAGAGTCCACATGTACTCGATGTAGCGTATCCTGAAGAAACACACATCAACAGCCTCGGGGACGAGTGCGAAGTAGTGCGTCAAGTCGTGCGGGACGACACGGAGATCAACTTCGCGCTCGTCGACTGTTGTGATCGTCTTCGCATCGCCTTTCACGACATGCACGTCCTGCGTCAGGTGCTGGATCTGGCTGCGCAGGCTCAGGAAGTCCACCAGTGCGTCGCACCCGAACGCTCGCACAGTCGGTGTCACAACCAGCTGACTCGGCGAGCGC
>JAASFW010000813.1:0-11207 GCA_023334005.1 Globisporangium orthogonon
CGATAGCGAGGGGAGACAAGAGTACCGAGAGCCTCGAGGGTCAGTCTATGTATGCGCGAGCTGCTTCTGGCGCTTCTCGCCGCACACGGCGCGCGCTCGCGATCTTGCGTTGAAGGCGAACGAAGCTGGCAGATGTCGATTGGTGCACTTCTGGTTGCTGGTCCAGCAAGTAAATTGCAATATATTGCTCTCGTAACGGAGCATCACTGGTCGTTGTATTCGCAGCCTCAAGTATATTGTATGCACGTCTAGGGTTTTCAGAGCGCAAGGGAAGGGTTTACGAAGGCGTTAGGGGTGCGAGTTTAGTTTAGTTTCGGGGTAAACGAATCCATTCAACCATCTTGTAATGAAAACCAGAACCATAGTGAAGCCAAGCTGTTTGGAAACCAAGGTTACATGCCTGGCATGCAAGATTGGGGTTCTCGTATTTGTTGTATTTTGCACCATCATGGGGGCCGCGCACACGCTGCGCGACCTTGTGCTCCCTGCAGCCGCGCTGCTCGTGCTGCTCGCGCACGCGCTGCAGCGCGCGGCGCGCATCAGACGCGCCAAGCGAAGCGCCGCTGTGCTGCTAGCCGCGCGCTTCCACTCGCCGCTGTACGCGCTGAGCGGCGCAGTGCTGGTGATGCGCCTGCTGCTGCTGCTGGTGACCGCAACGACTACGACAACAGAGCGCGACGCGCACTGGCGCCGCTTCGCGCTGCTGTGGCTGGCGGAGGCGCCCGGGGCTGCACTTGCGGCGCTTTACGCGCGCCTGGCGCTCTTCTTCGCGTCGGTGGCGCATTCGCATCGCTGGCCAACGAGCAGCAGCAGCAGCGAAGTCGGCGGCGGGTGGCTCGCGATCGCGTACGCGGTCTTTTGTGTGCTGCTGGCGCTTCTAGTGGCGCTCTTCGCGGGTCTGCGGAGCGCGCTGACGCAACTGGAGGCGACCCGCCGTCGCCAGCATGGTGAGGCCCCGCTCCAGCAGCTCGCGAGAGCGCGCGCGGCGTATGCGGCACTCATGTGGACGATGCTCGCGCTGCTGGTGCTCAAGTACCAGGCCAAGTGCACGCAGTTCCTATGGCTCGAACGCCGTCAGCACCGTTTGCGGGCGCTGAGTGCGAGCGCGCTGCACGCGATGGCGGTGTGCAGCACGCTGCTGGCGCTGCTGCTGCTGGCGCGCACTATGCTCACGCTCTTCGTGTTCAGCACTCCGTTCGCGCTGGTTTACACCGAAGCGTCTTCGCTGTGGAGTCTAGTGCTGGTCGAGGGCGTCGGCTGGGAGCTCGCGACACTCGGCGTGCTCTTCTACATGCTGCGCAAGGTTCCGATCGCGTACGAGCCGAGACGGTCCGTCTTCACAGCTGCGAGCGCGCCATCTACCCGCGACCTGATCGAGGTCGTGTCGTATCATTTCCATCTGCCGACGCTGACCGACATCGTCGAGGACTATGTCGTGACCACAAGTCACTCGCTGCAGCAGCGCGGGCGTCTCGAGCGGTACGACGGTCTCTTCTTCGATGACGAGAGTGGCAGCCATCAAGAGAGCTGCGAGCAGCAGCAGCTGCGTCGTGCGCTGCTGGAAGACGAGTGTCCGGTCGACGACGACGTTAGATGTAGCGGTCATAACACACATGGCGGAAGGTCCTAGTAATGAACAAATCTCACACAGGCGAGTCGCGCTGCTCCGTGCGCCCCACGAACCGCAAGAAAGGCGTCGCGCTGGCCCGCGGGCCTCCACGCCAAGCTCCACAGACCGACCAAGCCGACCACGCTTGTCGAACTTGGCGCGGAGCCCCGCACAGGTCAGCGCGACGGCGCGTCCAGCGCAGCATGACAAGAGAAAGTGCCGCACGACCTCTTGGACTACTTTTGGGAGAACAAAAGGTCGCGTGCTGCTATTTTTAGCTTCAACTTGCACTATTTTTTTCGCGTCGATCTGTCAAAGAGTGACATTAGTGACAGTCATAACTCCTCCTTCCCACCAAAAACATATACAAGATCACTTCTTAGACGAGCGAGCGCCGAAGCGCTCGCGCATCTAGGTGTCGCAGTCCGTTTCCGAGCTCTCCTCCGCGCGCGCCCGCGTCAACTTCCGCTCGCGTCTGATTACTTGACGCATGTCGCCGCTCTTCCCGTTCCCCACCGGCGCGCAGCTGAAGCGCAAGACATCAGGTGTCCCGCTCAGCATCGCGCGAGACCTTCGCCCACTGACTGGCACCAACACTCGCTGTCTCAACGTCGATGTGCGCGAAGCGCTGGGGTTCGTGGCCTGGAAGCTGCTGGCGCTGCTCATCGTCGTGCTCGCGGTCGGCGACTGGATCTTCTTCTTCAAGCGCGTCGTGGAGCCGCGTGACGCGCAGAGCGGCGCGCTCTGGGGTCTCTTTACGCTCGCGCTGCTCGCGTTCCGGCGTGCAGTGCGCGCGCGCTGCGGTGCTGACGTGCGCTCGCTCGCCGACCACCTCGAGATCTTCATCGCTGTGTCGCTCGCCATGGTTTTCGCCACCAACATCGCGTTCTACGTGCACGCGCCGGCGAGCGCGCCGCTGCGCGACCTCGGCTTCATGCTCGTGCCGGAGCAGGCGATCGACTCCAAGTGGCGCCCGCTCAGCGACGTGCTCACAGCCGTCGTGCCCGTGCTCGGGCTACTGCAGACGCTTTTCCTGGCGCGTGAGCACCGCTGCCGCGTCATCTCCACTTTCTTCCGCGTCGCCTCCGTCTCGTATGGGCTGCGCATGCTCACGGTCGCGCTCACGTCGCTGCCCGGACCGGCGCCGCACTGCCGCGCGGGCAACCCACTCTACGCGCCGCCGCAGACCTGGATCGACATCGTCACGCGCGTTGGCCCCATGTACGGCCAGTTCAACTCGTGCGGCGACCTCATCTTCTCCGGCCACATGGCATACACCAACAGCGCGCTCCTGCTCTACCTGCGCACGATGGACCGGCACTTCCCGCGCTTCTCGCGCCTGCGGTGGCTCGCTGGGGCGGCATTCCTGCTCACGCTCGCGACACTCTGCGTGGCGGGCCGGAAGCACTACACTGTCGACGTGGTGCTCGGCATCGTCATCTCGTCGCTCGTGTACTTCCACTTCGAGTACTCGTGGGTGCCGGCGTGTGTGCATCCGCATCACGCGCAGCAGCAGCAGCAGCAGTTCGGCGTAGCGCTGGCGAGCGGCAGACGCTTGCTCGCGTACCCGTTCGGCCCTGTCGCGCCGTACCATAGCTCGAAAGCCAGCGACTTCGATGGCTTTGACGACGACGACCATGACATGGATGATATGGAGCATCAGCGAGGTGTCGGCGATACGAACGAAGTGTTGCTCTACCGCATTGGGAACACTCAGCAACAGACCACCGTGGACTTCATCTGCTGAGCTCCGTGGGAACAAATGGAGCTAGACATCCAACCACCCACCACATACACATGCATCGGTCACTTCATTCACTACTCCCTTCGCAATGTACAGCGCGTCGAGTCAATCTATCTTTTATGCAGGAACGGATACGGCGGCAGGTTGTAGTGACTGAGCTCTGCGGCTGGCAGGTCTTCGAGGGAGATCTCGAGGGCGCCGAGACTCGAGCACGACGCGAGTTTCCGGAGCGCAGCGCACACCGGCAGCGCGTGGCGCACGAGGCGGCGGTAGATAAATAGGTGCACGGGCGTCGCGTCTTGCAGCATCTTGACGCACGCACCTTCCGCCTCCGGAGCGCCTCCCTCAGAGATTGTTGCAAGCGGATCCTGGCAGCATGGAATGTGCGTCGCGATCATTCGGCAGAGCAAGCCGCCGGCCGGGCTCACGGTCTCCTCCTTGCGATTGGCGGTAAGGTCGAACTGGAGCAGGTGCGTCGTCATGTTGAGCTGCTGGGCGGCGTCGAGCGCCTGTCCCCACGCCGCGAGACTCAGCATCTCGTATGCCTTCTGTGAGACGCCCGGCGGCACAGTCAGCTGCCCAAAGGCGTCCACCATCGTCACGAGGCGGCCCTGCATCGTGCCCAGCGTGTAGCGGTACGGGAGCGAGTCGTTCAGGAACGCCGCGAGCGATGCCACCTGCAGGTCGTACTGCAGTCCATACAGGGACGGCGCCGCGCGGAACTTCTTCAGCGGGTGTTCCGCTGTCGTGAGGTATCGGTAAAGTCGCTGTACCCACGACACAATCTGCATCTTGGTGTGCTCCGATAGCTGCGGCGGCATCGTTGACGCGGTCTGCACGTGCGGGGAGATCAGCATGCGCATCGTGTCGAGCAGAAACGGGAGTACCGAAGTGTGCCGAATCCCACTCGCCGCGCCGACCCAGTGCGTGCTGTCGTCTGACTCCAGATCGGCGTGCGACAGGTCCGCAAAGTCCAAGAGCGGCTCCATCGCCGTCTTCTCGTTCACGCACCACGTGTCAAGCGCCGCGAGCGCTTTCTCCGCGAACCGCACCTCACCCGTGATCTGCCACGCTAGCGCCAGCGCCGTCGTGTTGTACGCCATGTACCTGATCAGCTGCGCGTCATCGTGTGCGTCGGGTTGGTCAACGTAGTTCGAGAACAAGTTCGTGTGATTGAACACCCCCAGCGCTGAGTTGTTCGTGATCGTCCACGGCTTCTGCACATGCATGACCAGCGCCTTGACTGCGTCCTGCATGAGCAGCCGGAGTTTGCCTCGTGAGCCGTTCGTGTGGTACAGCGACTGCATCTCTCGCAGCGCCGGGGCGTCGAACACCTGCAGACTCGCGTTCGAGAATGCAAATAGCTCGTGCATCACACGCGCTTCGAGCCCGTGTAGCACGCTGATCACAGCTTCGCCTCGCTTGAGCTCGCGCCAGTACGCCGCCCCCTGGTGCTCTGCCTCAAGTCCCGGGACGCCCGAGTATAGCCGCACGACGTACCCGGTCTGCGGTACCATCCCGCCCTCAAGGTCGCTCGAGATGTTCTCGAACGTACGCTTGCGCTCCCACGCACTCCACCCCCACTGGGTCCACACACCGGGGACCTTCAGCCGCACGAGCAACGCCACTTTGTCACGCTTGCCGTAACGGAAGCGCTCGTCAAAGCGTTCACGTGCGTCCTCGCGGAAAATCAGCTGCGGCTCCTCCCACGGATTTGCCTTGTACTCTGGCGACAAGAGCACGTCGTTCTCCTGCGTGAGGCGGTCCATCGGCGTGAGAAAGTACTTGAGCTGGTGCGGGTTGTCGTCTGCGGCGGCCATCTCCGCGAGCCGGTCCTGGTGCGTCAGGTCGCTCTTGATGCGGCGCCACGCCTCGTTCCGCAAGAAGCTGTTCTGGTCCCACGGCATGATCCAGCGCGCACCGAGCCGCCGACCGATCGCGAGCATCTCGTTGCGCGCCGCGTTCACGCTCAGCGCGCACAGGTTCTTGGCGTCCAGGACCTCGTTCTGCTCCTGCACGCTGACCCACTCGCCCTTCTCTTCCTCTGGCACCGGCGCCGCGTGCACACGGTCGACACCTTCGTCCTCGACCACGACGCGGAACGGGCACTGCGCGTACGCCGCCAGATCGAACGGGATCTCGGTGAATGGCGCGTCAAACTCGCGCAGCAGCGCTTTGATCTGTGCGAGCACCGTTGGGTCGAGGATGCGGTTGATCACCCAGTGGCGCGCGAGCTCGTCCGCATCCTCGAGCTGTTCGTGCTCAAGAACGAAGCGCAGATTCCGCAGCGTACGCGCCGGATCGTGGCGCGGTGGCAGCGCGTTGCTGATCACGCGCAGCAGCGCGTACCGGACCCGCGGCGCGTCTCCACCCTCGCCGCCGCCAATCGAGCGCAACTCGTACTTCTTCGTGATCAGTTTACTGTCGGTTATATTCGTAGTCGTCTCTCTGTCGCTGCTGTCGTCAGTGGCGTTGCTATCCTGCTGCGGGTCCTCGTCGTCGCGATGCACGAGCACGGGCACGACGGTGCGCGTGGCGCTGCGCAGCAGCCCGGCGCCGCTCGAGAAGCTGCTGCGCGCGCCGCTGAGTGAGCTGTGCCACACACGCGAGAGCGACGTGCTGCGCGCCGTGAGCACCAGCGACGCCAGCCCGAACACGAAGATCACGCCGAGCGCCAGGCGCAGACCGGAGCGCCGCGCGCGCGTCACCACTGAGCGCAGCAGCTTTTTGCCCGGTGTCTGCGGCGGCGACGGCGCGTCGCCCGCGAACGCCGACACGTCATCGAGCTCCAGCTGCGGTACCGACGCGTCGTCGCCGCTGCTGCCAGTCACCACCACGAGACTCGGAGCAGCAGCCGCAGCGGGCGGCGCCGGCGCCACGCGACCGCCATCGGCGGCCAGCACCATCCTGGAGAAGTTGGTTTTTGTGGAGCGGTTCCACTTCGTGAAATACATAACATGGATCCGACTTGGCGGCCGTTGATTGGCCAGAACAGGAAGTTCCTTATATGACAACTGCATAGTTCCTAATCGAACCCAGCTGCTGTTGGCAGAGCGGCGCCATTATGGACGCCCTCGACTTCCGCGCCTCGTTACTTCGGTGGCGCTTCTTCCTCCAGTGGCGGCGAGCAAAGACGACTGCGGTGGTCGCACGGTCTCTCGTGTTTGTGTCGTCTCCGTCTGTGTGTATCGGCTTCGGAAGCTGGAGAAGTTGAAGCGGCGTCCGAGATCATCCTCCGAGTTCTGTCGTCAAGCTCATCAAGGCGCGGAAGAAGCTTGCCGAGGCGAAATTGGTGAGCGAGACCTGAGCGAGCTTGGTGTGCAGCCTGCGTGCGTGTCCGCTCGTTCGCGCTTTCCTACTTTACAAGGCAGCAACGAGTGCGGTGAAGAACACCGCAAGCTGGCATGTTCTCGGGTGTCCGTCGAAGATTTGCAACTCGAACTTCTGGAACCGTGGCGTCAATGCAGCTCCAAGTATTATGCAAAACCATCCAGCCATCCAGCCAAACCGTGCTGAACGAGGTGCATCTCATCGCGAATGCGTTCGTGAACACGGGGAACACGGACTTGGTTGGCATCGGACGCTTTTCCAGCTCCATTCATTTACTCGCACAGCGGCAGTATCATTTGGAGTCGAGTGACGAACTACTCTACGCCTTCTGGTCGAGTAAGCCGACGTCACATACGAGCGAGACGTGATCGAGACGGGACGTCTCACGCCTCCGAGACCTCGATGGTCTGCAGCAGCTCGTAAGTCATGCCTGGCGCCAGGTGCTGCTGCTCGCTCACGCGGCCCGGCTCAACGCAGATCATAGAGAGGTACTCGTCGTCGCCGAAGTCGCTCATGGCCTGCGCCTTGTCGGCCCACGGGTTCCACACCACCGCGTCGGTCGGCTGCGACGCTTGGTCCACGGACGCATGCTTCGAGACCTTCACGACGCGACTCGCGCCGCCGTTCGCACCGCGGATGCGCACCACGAGGTCTGGCGCGTTGGCGTACACACTGTCGGTCTCCTTTTCAATCGTCAGCGCCGTGCGCGCCTCCTTGGCGGAGCTGCCGGCCACCTTGTCAAAGTACTGGAGCCCGTGCAGCCCCTCGACCTGCACGCCGCCGTCGCGCACGTCGTCCACCGCCAGGTACGTGTGCAGCAGCGCGTGGAACGCCGCGTCCGCCGCCGACGTGTTGCGCACGTAAAACCGCGTGACGAGCTTGCGTGCAGAGAGTTCGACCTCGTACGTGATGAGGAACTCGACGGGCCACACGGCGCGCGTGTCGGCGTCCGACGCGAGCGTGAACGTCGCGACGGTCGGGAGGTCGCCCGAGCCCTCGTTGAGCTGCGCGAGCTTCCACTTGGTCGACGTGCGCACGAATCCGTGGTTCGGGAAGCCCGGCGCGCTCCCGAAGACCGGGAAGACGAGCGGGATGCCGCCCCGGATGGGCTTGCTGCCGTCCAGCGCCGCGCGCTCCGACACGAAGAGCACGTTGCGCGCGGGCGCGTCGGCCGTGAAGAAGCCCGTGACCGTCGCGCCGAAGAGGTGCACGAGTGCGCGCGCGCCCGAGTTGTGCGTGAGCTCGACGACCTGCTGCTGCTGCGTCATCTTGCCGAGACCGGGTGCACTGCGGGGCTGTAGGGAGGAGAAGATCGCTTGTGCTGGAGGGCGAGTTAGAATCGAAATGAAGAGTTAGAATTGAAACGCGATTGCAGCGAACTTCCAGGCAGGCTGGCATAGTGCAAAAACCGAGGGATGGCGTTCTGGCGACCTGGTGCTTTTGCCGCGGGTGACGTCGCCGCCGGCGGCGGCGATGGCGGCGCGGAGCAGCCGGCCGTGCACTTCAACCCGCTGCACCGTCTGCCGCTGCGCGCGCAGCGCGAGCGCCTGCCGGTGTTCGCGCACCGCGCGGAGATCCTCTGGGCGGTCGAGCGCCACGCCACAACCGTGCTCGTGGGTGCCACAGGCTCGGGCAAGAGCACGCAGGTGCCGCAGTTCCTGCTCGAGGCCGGGTGGGCCGCGGGCGGGCGCGTCGTCGCCTGCGCGCAGCCGCGCCGCGTGGCCGCCGTGACGCTCGCGGCGCGCGTGGCGCAGGAGCGCGGGACGCCGCTCGGAGCGGAAGTGGGCTACGCCGTGCGCTTCGACGAGCGCGCCGATGCGCACGCCACGCGCCTCAAGTTCCTCACGGACGGCGTGCTGTTGCGCGAGGCCATGCGCGACCCGCTGCTGGCGCGCTACTCGGTGGTGATGCTGGTACGGGGAGGGTTATGCACGCGGGGTACGGTGGTAAGGCAATTGTAACATGGTGGAATGGATGGATGGTATGCAGGACGAGGCGCACGAACGGAACCTGGAGACCGACCTGCTGCTCGGGCTGCTCAAAAAGATCCAGCGCCGCCGGCCGGAGCTCCGCGTGATCATCGCGTCCGCGACACTGCAGGTCGACACGTTCGTACGCTTCTTCCGCTCCAAGAAGCGGAAGCATCCGACGGCGCCGGAGCAGCAACGAGCCGCGCCGCCGCTTGGGGACGTTGTCGCGGTCTCCGTCGAAGGTCGGCAGTTCTCCGTTGATGTCGAGTACCTACAGGCGCCGTGTGCCGACTACCTCCAGACAACCATTGAAACAGTGCTGGCGATCGACGCGACCGAGAGCGCAGCCGGCGACATCCTCGTCTTCCTGCCTGGGCAGGAGGAGATTGACTTCGTCGTGCGCGCGCTCCGCGACCGCGCTGACACACACCTGCTGCCGCTGCCGTTCTACGCGGCGTTGCCGGCACAGATGCAGGAGGCCGTGTTCCTTCCGCCGCCGCGCCGCGTGCGCCGCAAAGTCATCGTCGCGACGACGATCGCCGAGACGTCCGTCACGATCGACGGCGTTGTCTTCGTCGTCGACTCGTGCTTCACCAAGCTGGCGTTCTACAACCCGTTCACAGGCGTCGAGGCGCTCGTCACGACTGCGGTGTCCCGAGCTTCGGCCAAGCAGCGCGCGGGTCGCGCAGGTCGCGTGCGTCCTGGAAAGTGCTTCCGCCTGTGCACACAGGAGCACTTCCGCACACAGCTCGCGAAGGAGACGATCCCGCAGATCCAGCGGACGAACCTCGCGACGGTCGCGCTGTATCTGCTGAGCATGGGGATCCAGGATATTGCGCACTTTGACTTTGTGTCACCACCATCGCCCGAAGCCCTGATCCGCGCGCTCGAGTTGCTGTACGCGCTCGGCGCTATCGACGACGCCTGCCGCCTGGTCGAGCCGCTCGGCACGCAGATCGCCGAGTTCCCAGTCGAGCCGACGCTCGCCAAAGTGCTCTTGTCGTCGCTCCAGCATGGATGCACGGAGCAGGTGCTGAGCATCGCGAGCATGCTGTCGATCGGTGACATCTTCTTGAGCGCGCGCGGATCGAAAGAGCGGAAAGAGAAGATTGTGGAAGCCATGGGCGCGTTCGCCGACCCGGACGGCGACCTCTTGACGTATTTGAAGATCTTCGACGAGTTCGTGGAGAACGGCAAGCGCCGGGACTGGTGCGACGAGTTTATGCTGAGCCATGTCGCGCTCAGTCGAGCTGTCGAGCTCCGCCGCCACCTCAAGAAGTATGTAGACCGGTTTAAAGTGCTCAGTGCCATCCAAGACGAACGCGCAACAACGACTGACGAGGACAAAGACAACGATAGCGATAGCGAGCGCGTGGCGATTCTCAAGTGTTTTGTGAGTGGGTACTTTGCGAACGCAGCGAAGCTGCACCCGGACGGATCGTATCGTACCATTCGCGAGCGGCGCGTGGTGCAGATCCACCCGACGTCCGTGTACTACCACATGGGCAAGTCTCCCGACTGGGTGGTCTTCCACCAGAGCGTGCTCACGACGGACGAGTACGTCCGCGATGTCGCCAAGATTGACCCGCGGTGGCTCGTGGCGATCGCACCGGACTTTTACCGCACGAAGGATGTGAGCAGCGCACTGTCTGGTAGCTCTGGAACGCTCGGTCTGCCGCAACACAAGCCTCAGACATCGTCATCCAACGCAGCAAAGCTGGACTCGAAGCAGACCACCGAGAAGAACTCGGCCAGTGATGCTCCTGCCACAGCTCCTGACGGCCGCATCCTGTTTCGGAAGCCAGCAGCGAAGAAAGCGTCGACGCTACCGGTGCACATCGGGAAGAGCAAAGGCGGACTCCGCTCACAGTTCTAGTGTCGATGGTCAGAGCAAACAGGTGCAGCCATGCAATCAACCGCTTCACATGAGCAGAACAACGAAAATCAATGCGCAGACTTGTTCCTCACTCAACGTTAGCGTTGCAACTCGTTCGCTTGCACTGCGCTCGCACTACCATTCCATCATTCCACTATCAGGCTCAGCATGCATAACGTGTCGCCACTGCTCGTCCTTCGCCGCACTCTCCTCTCACTTTGCCGCGTGCCACACGTTCTTCAGATCACTCGCCACTTCCTTCTCCTTTTCCTTTGCCGCCTTGCACGCGCTGCAGTCGCAGTTCGATGGACACTACTTCTTCGCCTTGCAGTCCTGACAGTTGCAGTTCTCACCGCACTGCTGCTTGCTCGCGGTCGTGCTTTCCTTCGTAGTGGTGTTGCATTTGGCGCACGAGCATCCCGGCGCACACTGCTTGTTTGCCTCGCAGTTGTTGCAGGTGCAGCCTGCACCACACTGCTTGGCAGAGACCGCGGACGACTCCTTCTGCTTCTCGCCCTTCGCACTACTCTGCTCGGACGCCTTGATCTCTTTCGTCTTCTTCTCCTGCGCCTGCCCGAACGGCGTGCTGCTCCAGAGCTTCTCGAACTCCTCCGCCGTGCCCTTCGAGCACAGCGTGCGGTGCTCGCCCTCGTCCTCGCGGCTCTTGCGGTTCCACAC
>JAASFW010000814.1:0-11201 GCA_023334005.1 Globisporangium orthogonon
CTCTCGGCCACTATCACCACCACACTACCTCCGCTCCGCCTTGCCCACGCCCTTCGGCATCTTCTTGTTGCGCGAGTCCTCGATCTCCTTCGCCTTGTAGTAGTGCGGCGCAAGCTCCGTGAGCCACTCTGCCTTGATCGGGATCACAGACCGCATGTACTCCTTCGTCGTGAACGCGAGCTCGTGGTACACGACCCATCGAGGCACCTCCTCGAGCTTGACCAGGCACGAGCTCGGGTGGATGTACACCGAATGCGCCTGCTTGACGGTCTTGTAGTGGCCCGAGCTGTCCAGCTTCGCAGTGTTATAAAAGTATCCGGCGCAGATCGCCTTGCGAACCGCCTCGTGGTCTGTGCGGTTGCTCTTGCGCTCGAGCTCGACACGGTCGCAGAGCCCCTCCAGTTGCTCGCGTACGTCGCGCGCGGTCTTGAGCGAGCGCATGATCACGAAGTTCTCGTACGTCCACTGTGTCGAGTAGTTTGTCTCAACCCACTGATTATACACGTTCATAAGTGCGATGTGATCTCCACCGCCGCCACGCGCAAAGTTGAGACGCGCGTTGTCGGCGTGCACGGCCTTGTCTTTCGGGCGGTAGAAGATCGAGTTGTTTACGCTCAGCATCGCGCACACCGTCATGACTTCCTCCGCGCACCCAAACTTCTCGGATGCCACGAGCGCCTTCGCCATCATCGGGTCGAGAGGGAACTCGGCCATGCGCCGTCCCAGCTTCGTCAGCTCGCCGCGATCGTTCAGCGCACCGAGTGCGTACAGCTGCTCGAGTGACCGGATCAGCGCCTTCTCCGGTGGTGGGTCCATGAAGTCGAAGTTGAGCAAATCATTCACACCGAGCGACTTCATCAGCAGCACGACACTGCCGAGGTTCGTACGCTGGATCTCTGGCACCGTGTTCTCGTCCAGCTCGTTCTTGTACGACCACGCGGTGTACAGGCGGAAGCACTTCCCGGGGGCTGTTCGCCCGGCTCGCCCCGCGCGCTGGTTCGCCATCGCCTGGGACACGGGCGCGACCAGCAACGACTCCATGCCCGTCTGAGCATTGTAGTTCGTCTGCTTGCAGAAACCCGTGTCGATGACGTAGCAGATGCCAGGAATCGTCAGCGATGTCTCTGCGATGTTCGTACTGAGCACAATCTTGCGCGCGCCCGGCGGCGTCGGCTCGAACACCTGCGCCTGGCGCTCGGACGGCAACGTCGCATAGATCGGTCGGATCAGGAGCTCTCGTATCCGTGAGCCGAGTCCTCTTGTGCGCTGCAGCAGCACTTCTTCGGCCGCTTCGATCTCCTCCTGACCAGTGAGAAACACCAGGATGTCGCCCAGCGGCTGCGTGACGTGGATGTGGAGGCACGTGACGATCGCAGCGTCTAGGTAATCTGCCTCTGGAGCCTTTGTGTACAAGATGTCGACGGGGAACATGCGACCAGGGATTTTGAAGATCGGGGCGTCGTCGAAGTACTCGCTGAACTTGGTCGCATCCAGCGTCGCACTCGCGATGATGATCTTGATGTCGTCGCGGAAACGTGCGACGTCCTTGATGAGCCCGAAGAGGATGTCGGTGCTCAGCGTGCGCTCGTGCGCCTCGTCGACAATCATGACGCTGTACGACTTGAGGTCCGGCTCTGTGAGGAACTCGCGCAGCAGCATGCCGTCCGTCATGTACTTGATCACGGTCTTGTCGCTCGTGCAGTCCTCGAAGCGGATCGAGTAGCCGACCTCGTTGCCCAGCTTCACGTCCATCTCCTGCGCCACACGCGCCGCGACGCTCATCGCGGCCACGCGCCGCGGTTGCGTGCACCCGATTTTCCCAAGCTCCGAGTAACCGACCTCATGGAGGTACTGTGGGATTTGCGTGGTCTTGCCGGACCCGGTCTCGCCCTCGATGATGAGCACCGAGTAGTTCCGGATCGCCTCGAGCAGCGACTCGCGGTACGGATAGATCGGGAGCTTCTTGCGCCCCTCCTGCATCGACAGGTGCTTGGACTGCTCCATCTTTTCGCGCGCCTCCTTGATGTCCTGCTCGCTCACGTGCTTGCCCGCGAGCATCTGCTCCGAGATGAAGTCGATCTGGTCGTCAAAGACGTAATCGAACTCGGGCTCGTTCGCATCCTCGCCACGGCGCTTCTTGTCCCTGGCGCCAAACTTGCTTTTCGCCATCTGTACCTGCGTGTCCTCCCAGACCTCCTGCTCCGAGCGGAAGACCTCCTCCTCCTCATACCGGTCGGTCAGCAGGTGGTCTTTCTTACGCACCCGGTTGCCCTCGTCATCCACCTCGTCGTACGCGTCCGGGATCTGGTACCCGTCATGCTTGTCGTCCTTGGCAGCACGCGCGCGCGCGGCCTCAAGGATCCGCTGATTAAGCGCCAGCTGCTGCTTCTCACGCGCTGTGATCTCGCCATCCTCGAAGAGCTCGCGCTCGTCGCGCAGTTGAGACTCGAGCAGCTCCAGCTCCTTCTCCTCGCGCTTCTTCAGGTACTCCTGGCGCGAGAGCTCGCGCAGCCGCGCAAGCTTGTCTCGCGCTGCGCGTTCCGCCGCCGACGTCGACGTCGCGTTCACCTCGCCGCGGCTTGCGAGCTGTGCGATCTCCTCCGCAGTGAGCCCGCCGCGCACCTCTTCGTCGCCGTCCTCCGCGTCGCCACCGCGCCGCCGCTTGCGCGTGCGCTCGTCGTCGCGCTGCCGCAGTCGCTGCTCGAAGGCGTCGCGCTCGGCACGGTCTTCGCGGCGCGCGCGCTCCGAGTCTGACAGGTTCTCATCGTTGTCTTTGATACCTTCATTCGCCGCCGCCGCGGCGGCGTCCGCCAACTGCTTGGAGCGGTGGTCATAGTGCACGACGACGTCGTCATCACTGTCGGAAGACCCCGCGCGGCGTCTGCGCGCCATGCCATCCTTGCGTTTGCTGCTCATCGCTCTCGAAGCGGCTCGGGGTTGGCTTGTGACAACTCGAATGCGCGCTCTGGAATGGCTCGGAACTGTCCAACACTATTATAACACAATTCCAACAATATAAAATCAAAGGGAAACAATTAATTATAAAGATCCTGGCTGCAGCTTCAACTGCGCTAGCATCTCCACATGGGCCGCTACGCGGCAGCTCCGAAGACCTGCAGCCACCAGCCAGCTCGGAAGAGCTGGTGCCAGGACTGTGCGGTGCTGGCGACGCCACAAGTAGTGCACATGCCGAGCCACCGGAGTGGCAGGAGCTGGCCAACACTCTTCATCAGGATGTCCCTGGCTGCATTGACATCTTGATCCGGCAAGCTGGACAGCGAAAGACGACATCGCGACCGAGATGCATGTTCTCGAAGCCGAAATGCAAACACGCCTTTGAAATGCTTCCTTTCGTGCAGTCAGCAACGCAACCTTCTGCTCTCTCCATGTTGCACATACGAAGCATCTTGTGCCGAAAGTGAACCTGCGCCATCATCGTCCTAGCCGTCACCAAGAGAATTGTTCGACGCCTGCCATTTGATCGTTCGCCCCAAACGTGCTTGGACGTCGGGAACGTTGAGAGAAGCACCGCCGAGTAGTGAGTCAGCTACCAGTAGGTCAACTTCTGGTGCATGTCAGAGATGAGCACATAATCTTGTGCAGCATAAGTGCAGCTCATAGCAGAGTCAATATCTCATGATCGCGATTGAAGCAAGGCTTGCTCTATGGATACATATCGTTTGCAGACTCTCAAGGCTTCCAACCGAGAGCGCTCGACCACCCTCCTCGAGCTTAACGCTACCCATCTTCGGAATACCTGGCGCGAAGTTGGCAGCAGCGTGCGGCCTCCGATTTTCGACGTCAATTGCGCCTCCTCCGCGACAACAGAGAAGGCATAACCTGCATTCGTGCACGTACGAAGATACCGGCAGTCTCCGGACCAGCCGTCTCCGAGGAAGTCCCCGCGCCGTCCTTCAATGAGCGAGCGCGTGGCTGTTTAGGCGAGAGATCGATGCGAGCGAGCGCACTCCTCCACGGGAATTGTTTCCTCCGGAGTGAGTCTCCTCGGGAGTCAAGGTCCGGTGTCTGGGAGAGCCATAGTCGTGTGTCAGTCAGCTGCTAGATTAGTGGCGACTTAAAGGAAACCAATGGATAGGCCAATTACTTCCAATTAGACATTTATTGGCCAATCACAACGCAGGGGATGGAAGGTCGGGCACGGCGCAGCGGCCGCGGCAGTGCCTCCGCACCTGCAGCAGCAGCAGCTGCTGCAGGTGGCGGTGGCGGCGGTGGTGGTAGCGGCATGCGAGGGGCCGCTAATAAGAAGAAGGCAAAGGCGCACGCAGCAGCAGCGAAGCTCAGCGCGCCGGAGGTACTACGCCGCACGCGCGCGGATGCAAAGACTGCGACGCAGAAGGCGGCGGCAGACACGAAGATGGGGAAACAGAAGGCGGCGACTGGCGTGAAGATGGCGAAGCAGAAGGCGGCGGCTGACGCGAAAGCGACGCAGGAATCGCGCGCTACGCGCAAGAGGCCACAGAAGATCCAACAGAAGAACCAGCAGCAGCAACAGCAACCACAGCAACAGAGTGCGGACGCGCGACCCAAGAAGAAGCAGAAGGCGTCAGCGCACCCGCCTGCTGCTGCTGGTGGTGTGGGCGACACCAGCGGCCCTCTGGTGATTAAGAGGGCGGCGGCGAAGCGCAGCATCGAGGAGGTGCGGCGAATGGTTAGGAGGAGGAGGAGGAGGAAGAGGCAACGTGAGCTGCCAGCTGACCGCATGTTTGTGTATGTGCTGCTGGTGGTGATGATTGGTTGGTGTGTTGCTGATAGGTTAACAGCACCGATGCGAACGCGACAGAGTCAGCAGCTGCTCCTACTCCTACTCGTGCAGCGCGAAATGTGTCCTCCGACATCCCATCACCAAAGGTGGGTGCACCCCGGAAGCTCTCGAAGACGTTGGCAGCTGTCCAGAACTCCCAGCCAGCAGAGGAACCCGCACCGAAGAAACAAAAGATCGTTGTGCTCACGAGGAGGAAGAGCACGGTAGACGACGCGCTGAGTGCTCCTGCGCAACCGACGGCGGCTTCGATGGTAGCAGCGGATGCTCCTGCTGTTGCATCTAAGAAGAAGAAGAAGAAAAAGCGGAAGACAGCCTCGCAGGCAGCTCAGGTTCGTGGTAGCCTCTGAATCAGATGATGGCGCTTCTCGTGTTCTGACTGACATGAAGACATCTGCTGCTGGTCAGGACAAGAAACCAGTCGATGAAGCGGTGGCAACATCCTCCACATTAGCTGACGTCGCTAGCACAACACTAGTGCAGATCAGCGAGACTTCAGTCCCGACCAAGCTTGCTGACGATGCCGACAGCTTGAAGAGCCATGCTGCAACTAAGGAACGCGCACGTGAAGCCATCGACGAAGCTGCTGCAGCTGTGGAGAGTGAACTGCTTGTTGCGGAAGCTGTTGCGTCGCTCGTCGACTGTGTCGACGCATGCGCAGCAGTACCTGAGCCAGTGGTCCAGCATGAGGTAGCTGTACTTCAGTTAGCAGAACTTGATGAAGCTCCTCAGCCAAAGCGCGAGAGCGCCGAACCAGCAGAAGCAGAAGAAGTTTCTCAGCCAAAGCACGAGGATGTCGAGTTAGCAGAACTTGATGAGGCTCTTCAGAAAAAGCATGAGAATATCGAACCAGCAGACACGGAGCCAGATATCGAGGAAACGGACGAGGAGATGCTGGAAAGCAAGGTCGACGAGTCGGGGCTTGGAAAGGATGTGGCAGCACCACATTCTGCTGAACTTGAACCAGCTCTTCACGAAGAGCTTCCGACGATTCAGTCGACAGACCCCAAACCAGCGTTTACCGACGACCTGTCGACAGCTGAGGGTGCTGAAGCGGAACCAACTCTGCCGGAAGAGCCATCAACAATACATACAGAAGAATCTGAGCCAGCGACCAAACTTGGGCAATCGACTGCCCAATTCGACGACTATGAGCCAGCTTTGCGGGATGAAAAGGAGAAGGAGGAAACGAGCTACTACGCAGAACCAGAGCCAGCTGCTCAAAACGACGACGAGTATGAGGAGAAGGACAAGGTGGAGGACGAAGACGAGGATGAGGATGACGAGGAGGAGAAGGCATCATTCACTCAGCGTGCTGACAATTTGCAACCAGTAACACTGTCAAGCGTGGATGAGCCGATCGAGTTATCGGATACCGAAGACGAAGAACCCGAAGACGAAGAACCTGATCAGTCGGAGACGCCTGAACCGACCTTTGACGATGACGACGACGAGGATGAAGACTTGTCGGAATCGGAACCCTTCGGTACGAACTTCGAAGAATCCTCGGTGATTCTAGACTCTCATGGCTCCGGTGTTCCGACATTGAAGGAACTCGTACCAGTGCCAGCAGAGGAGAGAAACGATATCAGCGAGTGGGCGACGGAAGACACGCAGAATCAAGACGAGGAGCACAAAGTCGACGATGATACAAGTCTGCAATCTCAGACAAAGGCAGTCATCGAGTGTCTGACAAGCGATGATGATGAAGAGAATGATGAAAGTGCGCATGCTATAACAGAAGAGGCCACAGCGCCAGCAGATCGCGAACCAGAGCAACTGGTTCAGAAGTCGCTGCCAGCAGTGATACTCGAATCAGCACCATTGCAGTTGGCAGGTGGCGGCCACCAAATTGAGGAAGTTGCTCAAGTGGAATTGAGTCTCAAGCCCGTTCCTGCTTTCGATGAAGCTCACTCCAGCAGTGCTACGCACGAAGCCGCAAGCACCGCAGAACTCCAGCATAATGAGGAGTCGAGCGATATTGAGCAAG
This sequence comes from Globisporangium orthogonon, assembly GCA_023334005.1. Classification (NCBI taxonomy): domain Eukaryota; phylum Oomycota; class Peronosporomycetes; order Pythiales; family Pythiaceae; genus Globisporangium; species Globisporangium orthogonon. The sequence continues at coordinate 6,771 of JAASFW010000814.1, forward strand.
ATCGTGTTGAAGATGGTGCGTCTCGGAGCCTTGTATTCTTCGGTGCTTCTCCCGCTCACCAAGATTCCTTGATGATGCAAGTCGATGGACACAAAGACGGCACCGTCACTGCTGCCGCTGCCACCGCCGCTGACGACGACGAAGAAGAATCAAAGCAAGAAGTAGTCTGTCCACTTCCAGTTCCAGATGCTCCGGCAGCTTCACTTTCAGCGTCAGTAACGTCGTCGACGTCGTTCGCGGCAAGAATATTGGATGTATCGTCGACGAGTCAACTACTGACTTCGGTAGCAGTTCGCACAAAGCAGCAGCTGTCTACGATCGCGTCAGGGAACCCTCTTGCTCCACTTAGAGTGGACACAGCGCTCCCACCGCGACCGGAGAAACGCTCTTGGGGCGCCTCGTTCGGACTCACCGTGACGCCAGCGCCGACTCCAACTACTCCGTCGTCATTGCTGCTGTCGGCGGCGTCACCAGCGCATGCCACCTCGCCGTTAAACTCGTGGTTCCTCTCGAAAGGACACGCGAACTTCGTGCAGCGCGTGACATTCCCGCCTCGACCGACAGCAGCTGATCGCTTGCACCGTCACCGCTCTCTTTCGCCTCGAAGGCAGCTGCCTATCAGCACCGCTAGCAACACCAACAGCAGCAGCAACACCAGCACCAGCAGCCTCGCCGCGCAGAACCAGCAAATCGCGCGCGTCCTCGAGTCGGCAGCGAAAGCGTACACGTCTCCTGAAGACGAAGAGAGTGCTGACACCTCAGCCAGCAACACGTTCCTGGAGGAACTTGCGCGACAGTCGAGCTGGCGCTCGTGGTACGGCAGTGTCGACAGAGCGAACCTGCTCGATCCGCCGCTACAGCATGTCCCCAGTGAAGTACGCAGCGCTTTCGACGGCGAGTCTGCGTTCGCTAGTCCAGGCGACGACGAGGAAGATGATGCAGCGGCCAGCGGGCTCAGTGAACAGCCAACGACAAGCGGGAACATTGCGCTCCTCGAAGCTGAGATCAGGTGCTTTTGCATGCGTTATCACTTTGGTGATGTGGTGGTGGTAGGCGTTGATCTAACGAATGCGTTGGCGTCTGGCTGTCATCAGAGCGGAGAAGGAGCGCGGGAAGGCGTTCGACCGCGAGCTGCTGCAGATGCTTCAAGGCGGACCCTTGCCGACTCTGACGCGCGGATAGCGTACTTGATCTTTGGCGCCCATGTTGAAAATCGACGGAGCTCACACATGATGTAGCAAACTCTCATGAACATTGTCGTAGGAAACCTTTTTATGTTAATGAGCGACCTCCAGCCTGTAAGCGACGCCTTGCCTTGAGGCGTCCATTCTTGCTCTCTCAACGAAGGTGCTACTGCGAGTGGTGGCCGCGACATCAGGGCTAGCGCTGCTGCTGCTTCTCGGGCAGAACATGCCGATCGATGGTCGCAAACTTGAGATGTACGAGTCCTCTAAGGTGCTGCGCGGCGGCTTCGAGAGCATCGTGGAGCAAACGCATTCCAACAACGAACTCAACGCCAGTGGCGCCTCAACTCTGTCAAGCACAATCCACTTCGCCGACAAACTGCAGCGCGACGCGGACGCGTTCGTCTCGGACGTAAAAGACTGGATCGCCGATCTGGTCGGAAAGGGGGCGAGTTCTGAGATTGTGGTGACGAGCGAGTTCACGCTCGACACAAAGGGCATGTTCGATCTCCACACGCCATGCGGCGACCTCACTGCGTCCAAGACATTCGCTGTCGTGAAGATGTTCCTGGACAACCCAAAGCACGCCACACTGGATGACAAGATGGCGGAATCGATCATGTGGCATCCGTCCAAGGCGTGTGTGTCGCGCAAGAACTCTATGGAGGTCGATGGCGGTTCGCACGCCGAGTTTGCTGCAACATGCAACGGAGATGTACTCCTTAACGTGATAAGCGTGAGCAGTGGAGTGACCAAGACCGTGAACTTCAGGACGGTCGAGACCACCGGCGCCTTTGTCGGAGTGGACTATCTGGATGGAAGCGTACGAGCCGTTGATGCGACTGGGCGGTTGATCCTGAACCTCAAGCTCCGCCTGATCCCGGACAAAGTGGACCGTATTCTCAAGTATTGGAATACCAAAGTGCGGGAGTGCGCCGCTGCCAATGAGCTTAGCATCGTGGGGGTTGTAGGCGGAGGGTGGCGTCAGAAGTACTCCAAGTACGGAGGACTCACGGGAGTGTATGATACAGCGGTGCTTGGATATGCCGAGGCGTTCGAGATCCATTTTGGAGCTCTCGAGATTCCCACCGTACCGCCATCCACTTCAGTTCCAACTCCAGAACCAGTTGAGACGCCAGCACCGCCGACGAAGACTCCAGAACCTCTTCACACTCCAGTCCAAATCACACAGATCCCAGAGCTTATTGATACGCCAGCTCCAACTGCGAAGACCTTAGAACCAGTTTCGACTCCAAGTTCTCGGTCTCCAGCGTCAGCAGATAATCCGTCGGCGGAGCCGGATAGAGAACCGACCAAGGAACCTGGTGAAAATCCAGTGACTGCGTCGACTCGAGAGCCGACAACGGCAAGTGTCGACACGCCAGCAGAGGAACCATCAGAGACATCGACAAGTACGCCCACTGAAGCACCAGTCAACGTTTCGACTGAAAAATCAAATGAACAGCCAACTGAAACACCACATGAGCTGCCTCTCGGAGCACCAACAGAGAGCCCAAGTAAGGCGCCAGTTGAAAAATCGACTGAACCACCGAGTGAACAGTCTACTGATATGCCTTCAGAGCAGCCAACGGAGACACCAGTAGACCTGCCTAGCGCGAAGACGACAGAAACACCGACTGAGGTACCGTTGGAGACACCAACAGAATCACCGAGTGAGGAACCAATACAAGGACCAGCACGAGTGCCAACAGAGAAACCGAATTCGAATGAACAAACGAATGAGCCCATCAGCACCGAGCAGCCGGCGGAGGAACCTTCAGAGACACCAAGCGAGGGATCAACTGGAATACCATCGACGGAGATGCCTACGACCCCAACACCCACCGATTCAGCATCCCAGCTCTCCTTTGAGCCGACGGGTGCTGACCCGGATCCCAGTGTCTCCTCTCAGGTTGCTGCCGATGATCCAGACGCGATCCTGACGATATCTCTTACTCTTGACAACCCGAACGTGGCACGATCGAAGGCGCTCAAGGCACTATCTGATCGCATGGCGTCGCAGTATCTACAGTCAGGTGTTGAGTGCGCCGAGATGTCGTTCGACGATGGGTGCTTCATGAACGCCACGATGGGCAAAGTGCTGTACGGGAGCTTCAGCTCAGCTGCGCTCGACATGGGCGCTGGTACCGAGGCTCTTCCGGAGACACCGCCGACCTATCGCTCGCTCATCTCCGTCTTCATGCTCTTGTTCCTCGGCGCTGTGCTTGCCGCGCTCGTTGCGAAACGCACGGAGAATCGTCGTCGCCGCTGCCGTGAATACGCTGCGATCCCAGGCGAGATCGAGGCGATCGATGCAAGCGCCATCTAGATTCCAAGTCGAACGAGTGCGAGCGTCCGCTCTCGCTTGGCTTCGCTACATGTAAGGCTTCTCTGGCGCTCTCGCCGCCGTGAATGCATCTTGTACGCATGCCGGTCGTTTTCAACGCTTTCTCGAGTGCTTGATCAAATTGTGGCCGAGGTGAAAATCGTACACGCGAGCGAGAGGGACCACCGTAGACCAGAGCTGGCAGCAGCAGAGTGCGACGTTCCGGCGTTCGACGCCAGCTGGGTCTCCTTCACAACAGGCAAGGCAAAGCCTGCAATCGTGCGGATGCGGGGATATCGGCAGTCTCGAGACCAGCCGTCCCAAGGGAAGTCTATGCGCCGTTCTTCAGTGAGTGCGCGTACGGCATTCTGGGTGCGAGAGATCGATGCGAGCGAGTGCGCTCCTCTGCTGGTCCTTGTCTCCTACGGGAGTCGTGATCCGATGATTAAGAGAGTGGCGAATATGTTGCATAGCTCAGTCAGCGTCAGGTGGCGCTAGTCTAGGTCGTCGTGGGTCCGCACGCGCTTGAGCAACGCGAACTCCCGGACGAACGGGTCGCGCTGCCGGCCATGCGGTGCACGAGGCTCTTTCGCGTGAAAAGTACTCGAGCGATCTCGTAATTTATTCGGGCATTGTACAATTCCATACAAAAATGCATATAAAATACACTCAAGCTTGAAAGTTAAATATTCATTCGCACTTCAACATTGTACTTTCCTGTAGCCATCCGACGCTCCAAGCCCCATGGTCCACCCTAACGCTGCTGTCGCCCGCGCCCTTGCGCGTGTGGCAGGCGGTGAGACCGTTGCCGCCGTCGCCCGTGCGACTGGCATCCCTGCAGCCACGCTGTACTCGGCACGCAGGCGTCAGCAGCGCACTCCCGCGGCACGGCGTCCAGGCCGTCCTCCTGTGCTCTCCGTC
>JAASFW010000815.1:0-11186 GCA_023334005.1 Globisporangium orthogonon
CTCGTGCGGCGGCGTCTGCGTGTCGGCCATGCGTTCACTCGCGCGACGCGTTCTCGCTTGGAGGCGGTCGAGCGCTCGGAAGCCGTCGACTTGCGCGCTGGAGCTCGGATCGCGGAATGGCCGCAAAAGCGGGTGTGAAGCCCTCCGCCTGCATGCCTGCCTGCCTGTCTACAGAGGCACTGTGTAGAGTGCAAGCACCACATGGGTTTGCTGGTCCTGCTCACACACGCACTCTTGTGATAGCGAAGACAGTGAGGAGAAAAGAACCCTAGCAAAAGCGCGCACATCTCCGCGGCCTGGTTTTTGTTCCGGACTCAAAACACTGCTTTTCTTCTGATCCCGGCGTTTGCCTTGCGAGTGCTCCAAGCAGCTCCGCTGAGACGCCGAGAGCTACTAGCCGCAGCAACTCTCAAGAGCTCCGCGGTATCGCTCACTTGTCCGCCGTTTGATGTGCTCGCCTACATACACCGCAGAGAAAGGCGCGGTCGCAATGGTGTCCGCAAACCACACCCACTCGTTTGCTCAAACAGACACAAAGCGCATCTTTTCAGGATTGTTGTTGATTCAACGGCTGACGCACCGCGACGATGCCTCTGTTCAATCGCCACTTCACATAACGAGAAAATGCAGGCGAGTCGCTTTAAATAGGGTGCGTTACATAAACTGAAACCTGAAAAGCGCATTTTTCTTGTTCACTTTCTGACAGCACCCGCAACCTGAGTAAAGCGTATTTTTACCTCTCTCACTGGCTCAAAAGCCGATGTCGACAGTTCCTGATTTTCTTCACTAGCTTCTCTCAAATATCTAGCAAATCTAGCAGTGGAAACGAAGAGGGCCTCTCTCTTTCAGGAAAGCCTCCCTCAGCCGCTCATTCTCCCTTCTTATCGTCCGCGGCAAACTCGAGTCCCGAGTAAGTACGAAATGAGCGCCAGCGCTGAAGATGTCTCGATGCCCGCGAGTGATCCCGAGCCGCTGCTTCTGGTGACCGGCGGCAGCAGCAGCGGGGAAGGTGATGTCAACAGCGCTGCCCTTGGCGACGACAGCGCCAGTAACAGCAGCGCGATCGCCATCGCCGCTGATGCGCCAGGCGCTGGCGCACGGTCACGGCGCCGCACAGGCGACGGCCGGCGCCACAACCTCACGATCGAGCAGCGCTTCGAGATCTGCCAGAAGGCGCGCGCCGACCCGAAGCTCACGCAGCAGCAGCTCGCGCAGTGGGCGCGCGAGACGTTCGCGATGGCATACGAGCCGTCGCAGACGTCCATCTCGTACGCGCTCACGCGCGGCAAGAACTTCAAGACGCTCGAGGAGGCGAAGCGTAAGCTGCGCAAGCGCCGCAGCGTCAAGCAGCCCAAGCTCGACGAGCAGCTGCTCATCTGGGTCATCGACTGCGACCAGAAGGACATCCGCATCTCGGGCGAGCTCGTGAAGCAGAAGGCGCTCGCGTTCTGCGAAAAGCTCCGGATCCCGCCTGAGCAGCGCCCCAACTTCTCGAACGGCTGGCTCGCGTCGTTCAACAAGCGCCACAACCTCAAGAAGTTCAAGCGAGACCCGAACTACGTCCCGAGCGACAGCGACGACGAGTACCTCTGGCGGAAAGCGCGCCGCGCCAAGCACAAGCTCGCCGGCAAGAGCGAGGGCCGGCGCGCCGGCAAGGCGGGTGGCGACGCAGACGGTGCGACGCCCTGGACCGACCTCACGGAGGACGAGCTTGAGGCGCGCAAGCGCGAGTCCGATCTGCGCATCGAAGGCCTGCGCTACGACAACACGCTCAAGCGTCTCAAGGTCGTCGAGGAGAACATGCTCGCGCGCAAGCGCCTGCGCGACGCGGGCATCGCCGAGGAGGACATCGACAAGATGTTCCCGGTCGTGAGCGCGCTGGAGGAGGAGTTGCCGGCGACCAGCGTGCTCTGAGTCCCGTCTCAGCAAAGTGGAAGGAAGAGCTCATATAGGAGGCTTCGGTTTCCCTCACCCGCTCGTATGTGGCAGTGAATACCATCAGCGTCTGTGGCATCTTACAGTGGTTGCTTTACGTCAAGCCGCCATACATCCGCACGCGTCACAGGACAGGTGGCCGCTGCAGCGGCAGCAGCAGGTCGATCTCGCTCGGCGGCACACCGGCGTCGCGCAGGCGCTTGCGCGCGAGCATGTTCTCCTCGACGACCTTGATGCGCTTCACCTCGTTGTCGTAGTTCAGGCTCTCGATCTGCAGCTCCACCTTGCGCGTCTCGAGCTCCAGCTTGCGCCGCTTGAGCTCCACCATGTGTGCGTCCAGCACGCTGCTCCCGTCGCTCTCGCCGTTCGCTCGCTCGCGTGCGTCTCGACCGTCGCCGCAGCTGCCCAACGCCGCTTCTTGAAGCACCTGCTCCTGGATCTGTCCCCGTCTCAGCTGCTTCGTCACTGCGGGCGCTCTCGCTCTCGCAGTTGCCACGACACTCTCGTCGCCGACCACGCGCGCTTGGCTGGCGGGTTCTGCAACTACCTGCTGCTGCTGCTGTTGCTGCAATTGCTCGTGGCGCTCAGTTACTGCGACTGCTGATGCCGCCGCCGCCGCCGCCGCCGTGGCTTCACGCTCCGCCAGCCAGCGGCGCCGCTTGTCCGCGTCCGCGTGCGGACAGACGCGCAGGAAGTGGGCGACCATGCGGTCGGGCTGCGACTTCATCACGTGCGCACAGTACGCGCACGCGGCCGAGCGGCCGCCGTCGGTTCGCTTCTCGAAGTGCTCCCAGATCGCGCTGCGCCGCCGCCCTCCTCGTCCCGGCGTCATGCTGGTCGGCTGCTGCCGTTTGTGTGATGACCACTAATTCGCACCTTTCTGATGCGATTCACAGCGAATTGGATGGAATGACATGACTTATAGGTGCTGCTGGTGTGCATGGATACCCTTCGTGCACGAGAGTTGCTCTTCTCCCTCCGTGACGGACGACATGAGGGATGGAATGGGACAGAGGAAGGGCTCGTGAAAGAACACTGTGACAGATTGCCATGATAGCGCTATACACACTCGATCGCGAGAGACAGCCCACTCAGCTGCTCGTCGTGTTGACCTGGAGACTGAAGACATCGGAGCGCGAGTAGTGGCCGGTCGGGTCGAGGTCGAAGCGCGCGCCGACCACGTCGTCCAGGTCGATCTCGGCCGTGAGAATGCCCTGCTTCTTGCGCAGCGGACCCGCGAGCACCTGCCCGAGAGGCGAGATGATGCAGCTCCCGCCGCCGATGATCTCCGTGTCGTCCGCAAGCGAGCCGGATTCTGGCGCGGGGGAGCTGCTGCTGCTGCTACCGCTCAGGGCATCGCGCATGATCTCCTGGTGCCATGTCGGGTAGTCCGCCATGGTCGCGAACTGGTTTGCAGAGAGCACGAAGCAGCGCGACTCCATCGCGATGTGCACGACGGAGTGCAGCCAGTTCTCGCGTGCGTCGACCGTCGGCGCAGTGTAGAGCTGGATGCCCTGCTTGTAGTAGTTGTAGCGCAGAAGCGGCATCATGCTCTCCCAGCAGATGCCGCCGCCGACTGCGACAGTCTCGCCGTCCGCCAAGTGGATGGTCTGCGCGCGCAGGTTCTCCTCCGAGCCCTCACCGTTGCCCCAGATGAGGCGCTCGGAGGCCGTCGGCATGAGCTTGCGGTGCTTGCCGACGACGCCCACGACCGGGTCAACGTAGAGCACAGAGCAGTAGAGCGTCGAGCCGTCCTTCTCGATCACACCGGTGGCGAAGGCGACGCCGGTGTCGCGCGCGACCTGCGCGATGGCGTCGGCCTCGGGCGACGGGATCGCGATGGCTCCCTCAAAGTACTTGGCGAAGTCTCGGCGGCCCTGGTCGCCACGCAGCCCCATGATGGCGCCGAAGTTGGTGTGCTTGGGGTATCCACCGAAGAACGCCTCCGGGAAGAGCAGGAACTGCACGCCCTCGGCCGCCGCCTCCTGCGTGAGCGCGCGGCAGCGCTGCAGCGTCGCGTGGAAGTCGAAGTCCTTGGTGGCGGTCTGCGCGACACCGACGCGGATGAGCTTGGGCATGGCGGCTTGCGGAGGCGAATTCGGTTATGAGGAGGGACGGACGCCGGTGGGTTCTCGCTGGCTGGCGACTGCAGTCTACCAAGCTATGGCTGCAATCGAGGTGTTTGGATGCGCCAGCCAGACACACATAATCAGAGTGCACCCCCTGATGCGTGTCAAAAGAAGCCGACAAATGGGGTGCGCCACACCACGTAGCTGCGTCAGCTCATCCGACGAGGCTATGCCGCACAAGCAAACAAGCCGGCTGGGGAGCGAGCGCCTTTCGTCCAGAGACGGCGCTGGCGATCCAAACTGCATCGTCGTCGTGGTCGAGAGAGAGAGAGAGAGAGATGGTGTGAGAAACAGCAGGCAGGTGCTTTGGTCGCGCTCGCTCTCGGTGCGGCCGTCGCTTCGCTGCCGCATTCGCGCACTCGACGAGCGCCGCACTACCCGCCGCCACGCCACTCGCACCGCACGCGATGCGTTTCCACCACGCGCTCAAGGCGCTGCTGCTAGTGCTGGCAGTCGCCGCACACGCTGACGCTCAGAGCGGATCCACTGCAGGCGCCAGCCGCGCGCCGGAGGTTGTCGCTCCCTCGCCTACTACTGCTGCTGCTACTGCTGCTGTTGCTGCTGCTGGCGCGGGCAGCGCGTCAGGCTCGTCCGCCGGCGCCGCGACTGTGGGAGAGGCCCCGACAGCTACCCCGACGCCCTCTCCGCCCACAGCAGCTCCGACGCTCGCGCCGATCGCGTCAGCTGCGCCGGGCTCAAGCACGTTCCAGCTCGTGCCGAACAAGATCTGCCCGGACATTGTCGTGAACAAGATCGACGCGATCTACTCCAAGAACCGCGCGATCTTCGACGAGTGCGTGGTCGAGGCGGAGTACCAGATCTACCCGCACTCGGGCTCGCACCCGACGGCGAAGCAGATCCACGCCATGGCGACGTCGCCCGCGTGCGTCGCGATCTTCATGGGGGTCGTGCTTGCCAACTTCCCGACGTGCGACCTCGGAGGAATGCCACTCAAGAGCGTGACTGAGACACTGCTTAAGATCAAGGTGGACATTGACGAGGGTCGCGAGGCGGCATCCGCGGAGCGCTTCCAGCAGCTCATGCACTGGCGCCGCGACGTGAACCTGGCGCAGGAGGCAGGCGTGCCGTTCGACAGCAACTCGACGCTCTACCTCGAGTACAAGACGAGCCTCGCGAAAGTGCTCGCCGGCAGCGCGGTGCGCGTGAGCTCGGACCTCACGCTCGAGTACCAACTGGCGAACGGTACGTACACGCGCGGCGACATCTCGTTCCTGATGCTACAGGACGGCGGAGACGACGATGGCAGTGAGAAGAATAGCGTCATTGGCACTGTGCGGCCGGCCTCGTCGTCAAATGGCGACTCGAGCAGCTCGGCGATCAAAACGCGCGTGAGCTCGGACGCGGCGGCAGCACTGGGTGCGACGACCGCTTGGCTCGCGGTCTCCGCCGCTGCTGTTGGTGCGCTGGCGCTCGGGAGCGCATGACGAAGGAAGCGAGGAGATGTCAACAGCGTGCATGGTTGTGCTACTGTGAGTGCGCGTAAAGGCGTTGGGTGCTTGGGTCTCTATGTGCGCAGATGGTGTCGTGCGATCCCATCTGTTTGTCGTCTGTGTGAAGTAGCAAGAGGTGAGACTTGGGCATACAAATGCTGGGTTAATTGCTGACTAGTTTTGCCAAGACATGCCGATACAAATACTCTTAGTACAATCTACTTCAACGTGCTACGTTGCCACTGGGTCACTACCAGCTGGCGATCCAGTGTGATGTCTCCCTCCGGGTACTCCTTCTTCTGGCAGAGTGCGGCGGGTGGACCGCGACGTGGGAATGCACACGCTGGTCGCGGAGTCGTCACCACCGAGCGATTGACTGGTCGGTCTGTGCACCGGAGTCGCCTGCTCATTTTCGCTTTCGCCACCACCATCGCTGTCTACGCTCTTACCTCTATGGCGACGCGGAGCTTCTCACTGCTGCCGCTGCTACTCGGGCTGCTGCTGGTGCTGTTACTCACTGGTGACAGCACCGTGGCGGCCAGAAAGGCGACGCCGACACCCACGCCGACCCCCGTGTCCGAAGAGGTCGTCACAGAGACGCCGACTGTGGCGAGCAGCGGAAGCAGCAGCGCCGGCGGTGGTGGCTCGGCGGCGCCAACCACCACACCCGCTGCCATCCCGTCGCCCGTGCCGATTCACTCGGCGCAGGTCAACTCGGACAAGTTCCGTGTGACTGACAACCTCGTGTGTCCTGACATGGTCGCCGAGCGCATCAACGCCATATACGTCAAGAACAAGAAGCTCTTCGTGGCATGCATGGAGAAGAGCGGGTACCAGATCTTCCCGTACTCAGGCAAGGTGCCGACCGCGCAGGATATCACGCTCATGGTGCAGAGTCCCGAGTGCATGGGTATCATCACGGCTGTGGCCATGGCCGACTTCCCGGCGTGCTCGCTCGGCGACATGCCCATCAAGGCGGTCGTCGAGACGCTACTCAAGATCTCCGTGGACATGGCTGACGGCGCGCCGGCGCCTTCCGCGGTCGAGTTCCACGTGCTTATGTCGTGGCGCCGTGACGTGAACGCCGCGCAGCAAGCTGGTGTGCCGTACGACAGCGACTCGGAGCTCTACGCGATCTTCAAGAAGGCGCTTGCGCGCGCGCTGTCGACTTCGGGCGTCAAGGTGCTCGCGAACCTCACGATCACTTATCCGGGTTCGACGCAGTCGTTCGACAACACGAGCGGCAGCTCGCTGTCTGCGACCGCTGGCACCGTCAAGGCTGTCGACACGAGCGGCAGCAGCACCACCGTCAAGTCTGTCTCGACGCCCGCGGCATCGGAGGTACTGACGCAGAGTTCGTCTGCATCGCTGCCTACCGCTGGCGCCTCCAGCCCGTTGTTCGTTGTCGCCGTGGCGCTTGTGACGCTCACCTGGTGGACAGCGTAGCCAGCGTAGTCGGGTCTTCTGTTGTCTGTTGTCGGTCGCCATAAGGCGTTAGTGTGTCGGTAGTGCGTGTGTCGTATCCATGAGTTCAATAAACGGTTGCCCCAGCAACTTAACCACGGTTAGAGCGGCATGTGGGAGTCACGAGACCGATCACGCCGGAAGCAACAAAGGCGCGGCGTGTCGACTGCGGGGCCAGCATTGCCTGTGTGCTATTTGGTAGAAGTCGAGGTCGATGGGATGGTGGTGTGTCCTGCGTGGCGTACTCATGTGCAACGCCCCTGTCAATCCGACCGTGTTACACACACACACCTGTATAGTAGGTACTCTTGACTTGGGGCACACGAGCCACTACGTCACACGCCATCTGAGCGCAGTAGAGAGTTACCGATCGTGTCTACCATGCATGTCGTGGCGGGAGCATGTCCACCATCCGCGACGACGACGACGACGAGGACAACCACAGCAAACGCACTGCTTGCAATTGGATGAAAGTCTATCTATCTTGCTGCTCAGTCAATTCTGCCGCTCGCCATACTCAGAACTTGGCCTTGCGCTGCTTGCTCAGCTCCTTCTTCGCCTCCTTCTTGTCCGCCTTCGTGAGCGCCAGCGGGTTGATGATCGTGCCGGCGCGCTTGATGACCTTAGGCACCGTGAGCGCGCTCGTGGATGCAGGCGTGTTCCAGTCACTGCCGAGCGGGTTGCGCATCGCCATCTCGTACTCCTCGCGCGACGTGAACGGGTACGGCACGTCCTGCACCGTGAACTTGGAGGCGCGCTTGTCCTTCTTCTCGCTGATCAGCACGCGCGCCATCTTGGCGTCCTGGCGGTTCGCCAGCACCTGCTTCTTCGTGTCTTCCGCGAGCTTCTTCGCCTGCGCCTCGCGCGCCTTCTGGCGGAACGACACCTTGACGCCCTCGCCCGCCCAGCTCCCCCACCCGCTCATGCCCACGAGCTTAGCAATCTCCGCGCCCTTCTTCGCGTCCGCGTCCTGCGATGCGATCTGCTCCTTCTCGCGCGCGATCTCGTTCTCGTCTTCGTCGGCGAACGCGAACGCGCGGCGCACGAGCTCTTCCTGCGTCAGCTTGCCGTCCTTCGCGGGCGCCGTCGTCGCCGCAGCCGCACCCCCACTCGGCTTCGCCTTTTTCGCATCACCGCTCGCAGTGGAAGGCGAAGCAGCGGCAGCGCCAGCTTCGGCAGTCTGTTCAAGCTTGCGCTTCTTCCCGGTGGTCGTCTTCGCTCCGCCCGTGAGCACCGAGAGTGCGTTGCCCGCAGCGGTGGCCGCAGCGTCCTTCGCCACCGCCTTGGACAGCGACGCGATCGCGTTCGCGACGTTCGCGCCGCCGCTTTGGTCTTTCTTGCTCGCTGCTTTCTTGTTGCGTCTCTTGCTCTTCGTCGACGCCGCCGCGCCGCTCAGCCATGGGTTCTCCTCCGACTCCGCAGACGCTGTCCCAGGAGTCGCCGTGTCCTTGTTCTGGCTGCTGTTGCTGCTGGCGTTCTTCTCGTTCGCCTTCGCGCCGAGCTCGATCGTCTTGCCCGGAACAGCTCCGCCTGCTGCGACGCCCGACACCGCGCTCTTGCCGGATCCGTCACCGAGATCCACGGCGATCACTCCAGACGCGCGCGCCGACAGTCCCTTGTCCATGCTCACGGCGCCAGTCTGCAGCGCCCCCTTCGGCAGAGCCTTCTCCACCGCCTCCTTGTCCTCGGCGGTGACCGCCACGCTCTTCTTCTTCTTCTTGTTCTTGCTCTTCTTGCTCTGCGCAGCCTCCGCGTCGTCCGTAGCGCTCTTCTTGCCGCTGCCCTCGTCGCCCGAGCTCAGCGCGTCGCCGTCCGAGAGCAGCCCGTCGTCCTCGCCCTTAAGTTCGCGCAGCAGCTTCTCGGCTTCCGTCCGCGCCTTCTCGCGCTGCTTCTGCAACGCACGCTGCATGAACTTCATGCCAGCCAGACCCTTCGTCTGGTTGGCGGTCGCCTCGTCGTGGTCGATTTCCATCACGAGCGCGTCCGCCTGCTTCTCCAGACGCTTCTGCAGCCGAGTCACGGCGTCCACGCCCTCCTCCTCCTCGCCATCACTCGAGTCGCCACCCGCATTGTCATCCTCATCATCGCTGTCGACCGCATGCACCTTACGGCGCAGCTCCTCGCCCCGACGCAGCTGCTCCGAGATCGCGCCGCGCGTGTCGTTGTCTGCCAGTGTGCCGCGCTTGAGCTGGCGCTTTACCCACTTGGATGTGTTCGTGTGCTTGAGCGTCATGCGCTCCTCCGCGCGCTTCTCGGCCATCTCCTTGTCGAGCTGGTCCGCGAGCTCCGGGTCCAGCTCGCGCAGCTGCTTGCGCTGCTTCTCCGCCTGCTTCTTGTCCTGACTGTTGCGGATCTTGTGGTACAGCTTGCTCTTGATCTTCTTCACGCGCTTCTGTTTCTGCTCCTCGTAGAACATGAGCGCACGCATCTTGGCGAGCTCATGCTGCCGCTGGAGCACCTCAGCCTTCGACACCTTCTTCTGCTCCAGCTCCTCCTGCTCGTCCTTCGCGATCGCGCGGTCGCTCAGATCGCCCGCCTTCAGCAGCGCCTCCACATCTTTCTCCATCGACGTCTGCGCTGAGAACTTGCTCGTCAGCGACGCCGCCGTCAGGTTCTCCATCTTCGGGATCTGTTCCCGGAAGTCCATCGTCTCCTTCTGGCGGTTGCGGCGCACCACTGTCTGGAACAGATCCACGTCCTTCTTCTTCTCCTCGTACGCGATCTTGCGCGTCGCGCGCTCCTCATGCACCGGCGCAATCGCCGCCTGCAGCGCCGCGCCACCGTCAGTCTCCAGCTCGCGCACCTGCTTCTTCACCTTGCTCAGGTTCAGGCCGTTGTTGTCGCCGGTAGTCGCGTCCGCGTCGGCGCCACCCAGCAGCGCGCTCAGCGTTAGTTCACCGCCTGCATCAGCACCGGAAACACCCGTGCCATCCAAGCTGATCTCTGCGAGCTTCTTCTTCTTGCGCTCCGGCACCAGTCCGTCCGCGAGTGCCGACAGGTTCTTCGGCTCGCTGCCGTCCTCGTCGTCGCTGTTTTCGAGCGCGCTGTCATCAGCGTCGTCCGTGCCTTCGACACCATCGCTGCGGGTGGACAGGCGCTTCGCCGGCGCCGTACCGAGCAAGTCGGAGAGCAGGTCGCCGCTGCCATCCTCTTCCTCCTCGTCGTCGACATCGCCTTCATCTTCATCCTCGCTGCCGGCCGTCTGCTTCGTGCCCTTCTTCTTGAAGAAGCTGCCGTACGCCTCCTCGTCCTCCGAGTCGAACGCCTCGTCCTCGTCGATCTCTGAGTCGTTCTCAAACGTCTCCGGCTGCTCGTACTCGTACACGCCATCGATGTCCATCTTGGCGTTGCGTTGCTCCTCCAGCGCGTCGTCCTCTTCGTCCGAGTATACGTCGCGCGCGACACCTTTGCCCGCGGATGCGGCGGCGGCCGTTGCTTTGCGCCGCTGGCGGCCACCGCCGCCCGCTGTCGCCTTCTTCTTCGCGCCACCTGCAGTCGCCACCGACGCGCTCTTCTTGCCTTTGCCCTTCGGTCGCGCCATCGCAGCTCCTCCGAGTGTTCTAAGTGTGTGAGAGAGAGAGAGAGTTGGACTCGCGGGCTGTTGTGCGTTGCGGACGAGGACGCGTCGATGCGGAGCGCGATGCGATGCGATGCGATACGATGCGATGCGAGGTGACCTTTTCGGCACCAAGAAGGTTGGCTGTCAAATGGCTGGACACCAATCAAGACCAGACGGAAGTCGACAATAGTGATAAAACTGAGTACAAAGAGTGTTTTTTACTTTCATCATTGTTATTATCGATTTCGTCACAAAAAGGAAGACAAATAATCCAAAAGAGAAATAAATCCATGTACTGAGTTAAGCAGATAGCCTTTTGCTAAACAATAGTGAACAACTGCTTGTTATTTCGTTTTAACACCTCGACAACCATAAGCACACATTGTCTGGCTACGAGCGTGTACTCTCGAGCTCACGTCAACACGTCTTCACTTCAAGCATGTTCCTCACTTTCCAAGATGCGGATAGCAACCTCGTTCGTCTACATTGCCATTGCGGCGCGCGGGAGCTTCACACCCGCTTTTGCGGCCATTCCGCGATCCGAGCTCCAGCGCGCAAGTCGACGGCTTCCGAGCGCTCGACCGCCTCCAAGCGAGAACGCGTCGCGCGAGTGAACGCATGGCCGACACGCAGACGCCGCCGCACGAG
>JAASFW010000816.1:0-11178 GCA_023334005.1 Globisporangium orthogonon
GCCAGTGACTCAACGAGCCATCCCTGTGTGAGGTCTCCTCACACGCACACGTGTTCAATCCAGTATGAACCTGGTGCGTGCTCTCTTGCACAGCCGCCCACTACAGTGACGTGAGCTCCGGTAGGATAGTAGCACAGCACCTATTTTTAGAGACCTCTTAACAATTACTCCAAGCATGACAGTCAAGCATGCTCACGCGGCATCGCCCCTCCTCCGCGACTTTGATCGTGTTGCCGGCTGAACGGGGCAGCGAGAGCACGCAGGAGAGCCTTGCATCTGCTAGCTCTCGACCGGCACGACAGGAGCGTCTGCACCACACGCCAAAGGCGAGTTGAGCTGTTACTCCAGTAAATGACACATGTGGATCAATCCACACCTTCGAGGTCAAGTGTGGAACCCGCGTAGCGCAGGTGCCTCGTGGAGATCGCGCAGCGTGGAGACGTTCGCGCTCAGAGGAACTGTGAAGTCGGACGGGAGCAGGTGACGACGCGCGCCGCAATATCGCGTTCAGCGCCATTCGTTAAGCGTGTCCTCATCGCGACTGCTAATTCATACTTTTCCTCTTTGATCCCCACTTGACCTCGAAGGTGCGAATTGATCCGCATGTGTCATTTACTCCACGATTTAGCCCGCACTCTAGACGTAACACAGACCGCAAAGCCGATGTTTGGCAGGATCCGCGCGCTGTTGAGTAATCTAGACACGATGAATTTGGTCATGCAGTCGCCGACCGCCGCCGTCCGCCCACATCGGATCTCGTCAGCTGCCAGCATTTCAGCATCTCCACGAATATGGAGAGCTCCGCGTGTATCGGCGCTGCAGCGCTGGCTGCTGGCGACGGTGGCGCTTGGCGCCGTGTGGCTGCTGGTGGCGATGCGCGTGCTCTCGTCATCCTCAAGCCTGCTCCGCGGCGCGTCGGCGTCTCACCGCACGTTCTTCCGGCAGCGAGCGAGCGGAGTGCTGAGCGCCGATCAGCAGCAAGTCATCCGCATGACCAAGCACGCGTGGGACGCGTACCGCGAGTTCGCCAACTGGCGCGACTTCTTGGACGTCGACGCGATGATAGGCGGATCGGTGTACGCGCACGACATGGCACTGACACTCGTGGACGCGCTCGACACGCTCTTCGTGCTCGGACTGCACGACGAGTTTGACGAGGCGAGCGCGTGGGCGAAAGCAAACCTGCAGCACGTCATGCAGCAGCACGGGAAAGTGAGCTTCTTCGAGGTCACAATCCGCTCGCTCGGTGGGCTGCTGTCAGCGTACTACCTCTCCGGTATGTATGTGCGTATGCGAGAGAGATGTGATGGATGTATTGAGGCTTGGCGAAAAAAACTGAAGCAGTCGAGTTGCTGTGCCATGTTTCAGCGGAGAAGCACTTTCTCGACCTTGCAGTGGAGCTCGCCGACGGTCTCATGGCTGCGTTTGCCTGCGGAGGAGGACTGTCGATACCGTGCCAGAAAGTTGACTTGGTAGTAAGTGGCCTGCGCTCGGTGAAACTACGGAGAAGCAGCTTGGCTGATGATGGAGAGTTCATGTGATCACAGACCAAGACCGCGCGAGGCGAGCCAAGTCTCGCTGAGATCGGGACCTTCCAGCTCGAGTTCACGTACTTGGCGCACGCGACAAAGAACCCGGCGTACTTAGCTCACGTCAAGAAAGTCAACCGAGCTGTACGTACGCCGAGTGATTTCTGAGCTTCCTCGATTCGTCTCATGCGATGTACGAACTTGCATGTGCACCCTGGCTCTCGTATCATGGCAATCAGATACAAAACATTGGCGAGACCGTGTACACGGACGGGCTGATCCCCGTGCGCTTGAGCTGGGAGATCGGAATGTACGTTTGTGTCTTCTGCGTATCAGGATTAGAAGCATCGAGAACTGAAGAGGAGCGAACTGTGATGCGTTGTCCAGGGGATCACGCGAGAAGATCTCGTGGGGTGCACATGGAGACAGCTACTACGAGTATCTGTTGAAGCAGTGGCTCCAGTCCGATAAGAAGAACAGCGAAATGAAGAGACAGTACCTCCTCGCTGTCGAGGCCATGAAGACTCGGATGATCGGCAAGTCGTATCCGTCCGGGTTCTCATACTTGGGTGAGATCGACCAGTTCGGGCAGCTACAGCCGACCATGGAGCACCTCACATGCTTTGTTCCGGGATTACTTGCGCTCGGCTACCTGCACGGCATGCCAAAAGACCATTTGGACTTGGCGAAGGAGCTCACCCGCACATGTGTTCAGGTGCGAATGCGTGGTTACCATGCGTTGAAGGAGACGCATTCATGCGTCCAGCACTCAAAAACTTGGTGTTTTTTCTTGTGCTTTTGCCGCTGCGAGAATAGATGTACTTGTTTACAAAGACAAAGCTCGCTCCTGAGATCACGAACTTCATGACGAAGGATACATCCGGCTACTCTGCAGCCGACGAGCTGTACTCCAACTGGAAGGATGACTATTACATTCTGCGACCTGAGACTGTCGAGAGTCTTATGATCCTGCATCGCGTCACGGGCGACCCGATCTACCGCGAGTACGGCCGCACGATCATGAATGCGATCGAGAAACACTGCAAGGTGCGACATCGTATGGTACCGAGATGCGTGAGTTGCTTGTTGCTGATATGGTTTCTCGATTCCGTTGCAGCTGGAAACAGGAGGGTATCGGAGTGTTCAGAGAGTCGTGACCGGTGCTGTGATGAACTACCGCCCAGACATGGAGAGCTTCTTCCTCGCTGAGACGCTCAAGTATCTCTACCTGCTCTTCTCCGAGAGTGACGTCCTCCCACTCGACGACATCGTATTCAACACAGAGGCTCATCCATTCCCCGTGCTGCGCACGTGATGCGCCCCGAAGTAATACGATACGGGACGCACCGCGTAAAATGATATAAACTGTTCGTTAGAAGAATCACGATGCTCACTAGAGCGATCTTGCCGCTGCAAATTGACAATTAAAGTGTTCGCCTGAAGAACCTTCAATCAACCGACTGTTCAAGATCTAGATCAATAACGTAGCAAGTCCATGGAGATCGGTGACGACAGTGCGCGCATATTCGCGCCCGGATGGCACCGCAAGTGGCTGCTGCTGCTTGCGGCGCTTGGTACGCTCTTTCTCAGCCGCTTCCGGCTCCTCGGGTGGCTTGCCTCCAAGCTCCTAACCCTGCAGCTCACCAAGCATAAGCCGGTGCTGCGGGCAGAGGTGCGCGTGCGGCTCGTGCTGCTGCGGCCGCTGCAGTTTGTGAACGTGGAAATCCGAAGCGGCAGTGACTGGACGCTGCTGGTGACGCGAATCGCGGTGCATAGCCGCGTGGGCGAGTTCTTCCGGTCGTTCGGGCAGACGAAGATTTGGGAGCTCGAGGTGGACGAGGTCATCGGTGATTTACATCGGCTGGACGAGCACTTAGTGCGCGAGCTACTGTGCCGCAAGACAGAACGAACAGGAGCGAAGACTGTGGCTGCAAGGGACGCGACGAATCCGGTCGCCTTCCTGCGGTTCGTGGACTTTCACGTTGCTGCGATCCGCTTCAAGCTTCACTGCTTCGGAGTCTCCGGCGAGTTCCGGTGTCGTGATCTCTCAATCGGGATCACAGACGTGCTGGTGAAAGAGAATCTGTTGCACGTGAAACTCCAAGTGGCCGCAGTGTACGCCCGCACCTACAGACAGGATATTGGCGAGCAGATCGATGGCGAAGTGATTTCGGACGGCATCTACCTTGACTGTCCGAGTCTGTGTGTGGTGGCAGATCTGCGGCTGGTAGATCAGAAGCTCGTCGGGTTCAAGGTCTTTGGCGTGAAGGATGAGCTCGTGTGCGCTCAGGTGTGTACCTCGTTCCTAGAGTTCGCGATGGCGAAGCGACTGGAGTTGACTCGGAGTGGGTTTCTCCCACCGCCGACGGTGCATCCACCATCTCCGACATCAAACAAGAGTAGTTTGCACCAAGGAGGAGTGCTGGCAAAAGAGATCACAAACACAAACGTGTCGTTTATCATCATTCACGAGCTGGACGACCATGTTCCTGCGTCGCTGAAGCTTGCAGCTGAAATCAACTCGCTGAGTGTGAACAAGACAGAGATCGTGTCTAGTACCACGCTTGACTTCGTGGAAGACCTCGAAGCTACGCCAGGTCTCGCTGGAGTATGCCTTCAGGGTGCTGTCGGCAATATCTCCGTTACTACAGGACGAGAGTTCCAGCAGACGGTCCTCAGTTTGACTGCTCTCGAGATCGACATGAACCAAACTCACAGAGACAAAGGACGAGTCGAGATTTCCATCCAAGAACTCGAAGGCTTGCTGAGTCCTCGGATATCGATGCTCGTCCACTCACTCGAAGCGTTCAGCGACAGAATAAAGGACCACTCTCGCGAAGTACAGCACGCGCACTGCGGTACAGCGACTTCTCCAGAGCGAGCGACTTCCTCCCGAACGCTCCAACAGATCGAATGGGATGTAAGCACGAAGATTTTGTCGTGGACAGCCAAAGCTGTCATCAAGTCAAGGCTCGGGCCGGTTGAAGAGGTTGACACGAACGGTAGAAGCACAACGGTAACCACCAAGGTTCTTCATCCCGTCACCAGCTGTCAGAAGCGATTCGACGTTCGAGTTGAGAGCATCCGAGCTGACTTCATCTCGTCCGTTGCGTCAGAACGACAAACAGCGCACTCTGCTGTGTTTCTTGGTGCAGAGTTCTTACTTGTCAAGGACCGGGGATCGGACGGCACGAATGTTTCTTTCATGATCGACGCAAAGTTCCGATCTGCACTCGTCAACTGTCCGGACGACGGAGACGTGACTCATGTGGTGCGGTTTCCAGCGACTTCGATGAAGGAAGTGAGCATTCGAAGGCAAGACAAAAGAACGCAAGAAGGGATGGATACCGAAATGACCATGTCGATCTTGGACGCTCAAATTGAGTGGAACCACCGAACCCACGCAGCTTTTCTCAAGGAATGGTTGGCGTTTATGACGTTCGTTGACAACGTGGACGCGTTAATGTCACCTCCAAAAGCAGCCCAGAAATCTTTAAATCAAGCAACGTCAATACCAGTGATATCGAAGACGCTGTCTCTCGATGTGCGATCGAAGACTACAGTAGTCAAGCTTCACGACATCCGCGACGTCGCAAATCAGGTGGCCATTCAATTGTCAGACACTAAGGCGATCCACCAGAAGCAGCGTCTGGGAGTGCACTCTACTTTTGAATGTGGCTATGTTGGTCTCTTCTGGGATCTGCAGTGTCCAGCGATAGAAGTTGCTGGCGTCAAGTTTCAGCAAAAGGTGTTGCTCGGACCTCAACGCTTGCTGGCCAAAGTTCCAGTCCAAAGTAACATCAAAGCAACCAGAATGAAGGTGCTCATGTGTCCAGGGCGTCGACTGCTGCTTCTGTTGCTCCGACTCGACGAACTTATGAATACAAAGAATGACGCTGATGAGTCGACAACCTCAAGCGAAAGGAAAGCCACACGCCAAGGAGTCTCGTTTGACTGCGCCGAGATGTCGATTGAAGTTCACGAAAAGAGCGCTGCGGCAGAAGACGCGGAGAGATCGGACCATGATGCCTTCTATGCGACCATGGACACGCTCGAGATTAAGAGCGTTCTGTCGAAGTCATTTGAGATGAGCGAATCGATGGCCCGCTTTGTGCAATCAGTTCAGCAGAGAGGCACAGATGACGTTTATGCACGCATCCAGCGTGTTGAACAGATCCTGGGAGTCGACGGAACGATAAACGCGGACTCACTGACGCTTCTCCGCTTCAAGACGCCGCTCTCAAACTTTCGTCACTTGGAGATCCAATTTGCCTTAACAGATATCGCGCGCTCAATCACGGAGAGTGGAGACTGTCTTCCCAAGATGATGATGTTTGATTTCAGCGGGTTGACAAGAGCCGTCGAGGTCACATACGATAAGACCAACTTAGCAAAGCTCGCTCAGGCTTTGCCAGTCGTTCAAGAAACTCTCGACACCCGCGAGAGGAATGACGGAAGCGATGGCAAAAGCGTGCAGGATTGGAAGCTGCGATACGCTGGCAACTTAGATCTTGGGGTTCAGCAGCTCACTATGATCATCCCTTATGGAGATAGTACGTCGACGATCCTGGATTTCGAGTGCTTAGGACTTGGCGAACGGACGCTATGTGTGGCGGTTACCGACTTCGCGCTCAACTTCCGTCAATTCCAGAAGCTGGCAGTGCAGCTATCTACTCTTCGTGTGTTCTTGGGAGAAGGCGCCACTTCAGACACAAAACTGGCCTCCGAGACTCAACTGCAGGTGCTCCTTGTGCCTCATTTGAACTTGGATGCAACAATTCATTGGCGAGACACACATGCTGCTAGACGGTCGGGCCACGCAGCAACTTCGCGTTTTCAAGAGTTTGCGCTGACGTTTGAGTTGACGCTGAAAAGCAAGGCTGCACCGTCGACCATGACTCGCGTTCCTGCTCCCGAAGAAGCACTGATCGCGCTCAACTGGGACTATATCTTCCCACTACTAGTATTTTTCTTAACAGATGAAGACGAAGAAGCTGCAGACGTCACAGACGTCGAATCTTGCAGAGATCGTGATGAAGCGACACCCGGTCTTCGCTGCGTCGGAGTTCAATGGGATGTCTCGCTCGATGTCCTGCAAGTTGCATTCTGGGACGCCGTGACCAAGGAAGTAGGGTTGCTTTTCGTTACATGCGATCTACTATCGCATGGTATAGTGAAGAAGGTGCAGCCAATGAACATTCACATCGAGGAGACCACGCCAAGCACTTGGAGTGTACAAGAGGCGACCACGTTTGTCGATCAGTGTCGAGCATACGTGCTCCGAAATCTCACTAACTCAGACGATTGTGGAGACGCAAGAATTACGGAGAGCGAAGTGCTTCCTTTTGACAGCACCAAGGTATCTAATTTCATTTTCGAGGTGATTGGCACAAGCTACAGAGAGATCCGATGCACCGAGTCACCTTCGGAAGATGACAAACTGGGAGACGACTTGGAGCTGCTCTTTCGTACCAGCACAGGCACGCTCCCCGAGAGAATGCACGACAGCTTCATGCCGATAGATTTCGTATTTAGCTTGTTTGGATCGACGAAGCGGCGGAAAGCGAACTCACTAACTCCATCTTCAGGACTGAGCATCACGATTCCGCCGACACTTGGTGGTGGGCCTGGTGATACTGCATCAGTTCCTACAGATTCACCAACCTCGAAGAGTTCCCGACCCTGGACTCAAGCTGTTCGTTCGAAGTTCATGAGACTGAAAAGACGATCGGCTTCCATGGACAATCTACTCTTAAACGACGGATCCTGCCCGATCCAAGTCGACTCAATGAAGCTGCTCTGGACAATCGAGACTCGAGATACCGTGTTCTACATGACGTCGCTCACAGTTGATAGCTTGCAGCGCCTTGCGGAAGCTACGAGGCACCAGCGCGAGGGAGTACAGTCTGACACGCGGAACTTCCAGTCCAGAACACCATCCACTCCCAGTGAGGGATCGGCAAAAGTACAAGATTGGCGATTCCCGAGTATCCCAAACCAGGATGCCGATAGTTTACCAGCGAGTACCTCTCCCGGGCGACTTAGACGAGGAAGCACACGCGACACACTCCTCGATCTCTTGCAGCAAGGCAAGCTCGGCATGAAGCACACTTCTGCGCTCGATCAGGAAGGAGGCCCGATGAGCAGCGACGAGAACGAGCCGCGGTTGTCACCGAGCGGGTTCGGCGAAGGTGAGGAGATGAGCACGTCCAAGTCCATCGCGCGCAAGCAGTACACTCTGGACATCCATGACGCTCAGATCAACATTCGCGAAGAAGTCAGCCGGAGCAGTGTGCTCGTTGCGACCAAGCACATTCACTTGGAAGTCGGACTCGATGAGCTCCAAACCCACACTGTCGCCTACCTTAAGTTTGACTCGGTGACAGCTCACGTGGCGCCGATCGATGTTGACATCTCGGCGGGCGTGCTCTGGTACGCTCAAACAATCGCATCCCCTGCTCAGTCACTGCGAGGGGCGTCAGCGAGCTCGAGTTTGCTGCAGCAAGTGTTGGAAGA
The DNA here is from genome assembly GCA_023334005.1 of Globisporangium orthogonon. NCBI lineage: Eukaryota > Oomycota > Peronosporomycetes > Pythiales > Pythiaceae > Globisporangium > Globisporangium orthogonon. Next base: position 8,046 of record JAASFW010000816.1, read on the forward strand.
GTGCAGTGTAACGACAACGTACTCGCAAACCCTCGCGACGGGTGCGACATCAGTCGAAGTGGACTTGTCGTTCTTGCAGCTCTCGACAGACCGTCACCAGTTCTACCAACTGCTAAGTGTAGTGCGACATGTCCTCTTGGCGCCGCCGACGATTGTCCGGAAGCAGAAGCGTCAGCATGCGCAGCCTGTGGTAGCGCGCATCGCAGTAAGTGATTCTCTGGAGCATGAAACAAACGACCTCACAATCTTTCCGCCGTCGCCCAGCCCGAGCGTAAACTCAATGTCCTCGAAGAAGCTACACGCGCAACTTCTGGAGGAGCTCCGGAGCCGAGAGACGAAGCAACTAAATTCCCGCGTAAGTCTCGTTCCGCTCAAGTTCATTTCATTTCGCGCCGAAGGAACTCGGTTCCGACTGCGCTTGAGCCCGGAGATCACTGGCGCAGATGACGAGTTCGTCGAGATGCGCGCCGACGGCATCGCTGGTTCCCACACGTACTTTTCGAACCAGTGCACAAAGCTGATCCTGAATCTACAGTGGATGGAGGTGAACAACTTGCGTCCTGGCTCGTCCTCAACCGCGTTCGATGATGCGATGGCTGTTCTGAAGGCAAAGCTGCTTGTGGACAAGCGGCTGCAGAATAGCGGCAAGCCCAGCCTCGCGAACCAAAAAGGGATGCTGACGATTCGAGCTGAGAGCGGTCCGCTTATCCGTATCCTCGGACAAAAGCTCCGAGTACTCGACGTCCTGGAGGTGAGCATCTTCCCGGAGGTGTCCAACATGATCGTGATCCAGCTCGCTTACGACTTCTACGATCTCGTGTACAAGTTCTTCTTCGAGGCGATCGGGAGCACGGAGCATCAGGACGTGAATTCGGAGCACGTTCTCTTTGGTCGCAGAGGTGGAAGTCCTGCTCACCTTGGTGGGCACATATCGCCGAGTGTACGGCTTGGTCGTGGCGCAGCTCCAGGGATCCCTCATTCTCCCAGCAGCTCGGCGCACCTGTGGCGCAAGAGTTCCCAGTTGAGCAGCTCAGCTAGTGGGCACTCACTCGATCCAAACGCTTCGTTCGTCTCGACCGCGAGTACTTCATCGATGGCGGCGTCAGCGTCCTCTCTATCTGCGCTCGAGAACGGATCGTTAGAAGAAGACGACTCGTCCACCGACGGCTGCGAGCTCTTCTACTTCAAGTATGTCCGCATTGGCAACGTTCGACTTCGCATCAACTGCCACGGTTTCTTCGTGAACCTGAGCGACTTCGACTTGGATCTACCGCCGTACGTGTGCCAGAGCAAGCTCTGCACGTGGAAGAAGCTCTTGCAAAGGTTCGAGAGCCATCTCAGGTGGTTCGTCACGAAAGAGAGTGCGTCCTCCGGCCTCTCGCATTTTAAAAACAAATTTCTCAAGTGGACACCAGCGTCTTCTGCGAATGCGACGGGCGACAAAAAAGACAAGAGCCGCAAAGAGGAAGACACCTCGACGATCAATGCTCAGGTGCTATTCGGTCCATATTCTGGCTCCGCAACATGACCGAGCGACCAAGCTGACACATGATCTCCCAACAAGAGTCGCCACTTGGAGCTTCATCGAACGTGGGTGGTGCACGCCGGCGGAATCGTAGAACGCAGTTTCGGTGGCTGCAATACGCCTACGTGCTGCTCTCCATGCAAGTCTTGATGCGGCCGAGAAGCTCGAACACTCCTATGTCGCGACGCTACCCAAGTGCACGTCGTCATCAATCAACCCGTTATAAAGGTCATCCACTAAGCTCATATGCAAGCAAATAGCTATGCCTGCGCAGCGCTCGTACCTCGTTGAACCCGCCGTCCTTGCGCTTCTCCATGACGTGGATGAACTCCTTCGGGGACAAGTGGCCGTCACCTAGCACGTGGTTTCGTTCAGTCACAATCAGTGTGTCGACTCTCCTCGTCTTTAGCTGGACGCACGCTACACTATCCAAAAGACCCACCATCGAGGTCGAAGAGTGCGAACAGGATATCGACCTGCAGCGGCGTCACGAGCTGCTCGTTCTTGCGACCGCGGAGCGCTGCTTTCGTCGCGCGGAGGAATTGCTCTGTCTCGCGCAGCATCTTGAGATATCAGCTACTTCACTTCTATCCTACGAATGCTGCTAGCTCAAACGCACCCTTGTTTAGACCGTGGTCTTGCATGATGATGTTGATCGCGACCTTGAGTTCGTCCAGGTGCTCCAGGAGCACGGTGAAGTTGATGAAGTCTTGCTCCGAGATGGTACCCTGCCAGCACGATTCATTTACTCAAGATGAACCTCGTTGATGCAGAGATCAACGATCGCACCTTCATGTCACGCAGCTCCTCGACACGCTCGACCCATTTCCCGATTTCTTTCTGCGCAAAAGAAGGTGAGACGAGTAGTTCGTTATATGATCAATGAGCGCGAGAGTGCCGCTTACTTACCTGGTTGACGTGCGACACGAGGAACATGCCGAACTCGCGCGGAGACAGGTCGTTGTTGCCGTCCAGATCATACTGTTCGAAGTGCACTCGCGAGTCAAAGAACCATTGACTTACAGCTGGTGCGTCAAATCTACCACACAGTCAACGTCACAGGTGGGAGAGGATATCTGAATGCGCAGGATCTCCTTCTTGAGGTCGCGGCGGAACGCGAGGAAGTCTTCGTACGACAGCGTCTCACTGTAGACAGCACATTCAACAGTAGCAGCTCAAAACGTCAGGTCTTTTGAAGGTGGGATCTCCGCCTTCTCCTGCACGCAAACGCACGTCGCGAGTTCACCAAAGAGGTGCTTGAAAATCGGCGCGTCCTCCTCCTTGAGCGACCGGTCCTGGCGGCCCGCGGGCGTCCGCAGCCGCATCAAGTCCATGATCTGCAATATAGAAAGCAACCATCATGAGCGCACCACTACCAATTGGCGTGCGAGTGTCCCCCACATATCTCGTGTATACTGCGTACCTGCTTGAACTCGCGGTGGTCCAGGCGCCCGTTGCCGTCCGCGTCGAACATCTTGAACGCAAGTTCGAATTGACGCTCGGGGACTGGCGAGACGTGTTAGGTAGGATCTCCACTGCAGTATCACTACAGTAACTACTGCAGTACCACCACCACGTACTCGCGAGCAGCGTGTTGAAGAACATGTA
>JAASFW010000817.1:0-11164 GCA_023334005.1 Globisporangium orthogonon
AACGCACCCGACGCGCGGCCGAGAGAGACGGCTGCTGCTCGCGCCGCCTCCTCGAGCTTGCGCGGTTTGTGTCGCCTGTGCTTAGCTGCGCTGCGTTGCTGGCAGACACGTTACCTCGGTGGCCTTAAGACACCATGCCAGTGCTTCGATTACATGACATGATACGCTCGTTGCAGCGACGGCTCCTTCTGAAGCTCACGCGGGGAGTCGTCGTCGTGTGCAGCAACCCACTGCAGCAACTTTATTGGACGAGAGTGACGAGCGGAACCAGCTGCTCACACACATGCCGCAGAGCGTGTGCGCGCAGGACAGCGTGACGCTCGCGTGGTAGCACTCAAAGCAAGTCGGGCACATCATGCACCGGTCCTGGTCGTCGAGCTCCTCGAGACGTCTGCTTCTACATCCTCCATCGGCTCGTTGCTGTCGCTGCGTGCGCGGCGCCACTCGGCGTCTCGGTGCTGCCGGTCGCGTTTCGTAGCGACGGTGCTGCTCGTGTGTCTGGCGGCAGCCACCAGCCGGTTCTCGTGTGGCGGGGGCGTGCGGAAACCGACCGCGTCCACTGCTGCTACGGGTCAACTCGTCGCGTCTGCTCTCGTCACTATTGTGCGGCATATCCATAAACCGGTCACAAATCCATAAACTAATCACAAATCCATAAACCTGTCAGTTTAATATTCTATCCGTATTTCGACATTGCTCTCCGCCAATCGCATGCCGCGGTCATATTTTATTCATGGAAAGCATACAAAAATGCAGTGAAGCCGTCTCAGATCCGCAACTAAAATGTGTCCATGCGAACTTTCACGTGAATGCATTTTAGTCCTGGATTTCATACAAAACGCAAGACAGCTCGTAAATAAAATGTGACCTCGTCATGCGATTGGCGGAGAGCGAAGCATAAATATGGAGAAAACATTACACAGACAGGTAATTGGTGTGGTGTACATAAAAGCTCATGAGCTTTGCAAAAGATGTATCAAGTACCGAATCTACCCAAATACAATGAGCGCAAGCCTGGTGAACAGGGCGCTGCGCGGGGGCTCGTACCTGCTCGCGCAGCGCGCGCTGACGTTCGCGCTGAATGCGCTGGTGCTGCGCAAGCTGCAGCTGAGCGTCACGGGTGCGGCCGCCGTGCGCCTCGAGCTGGCGCTCGCCAGCGTCTTCGTGCTGCGCGACGGCTTCCGACTCGCGTTCCTGCGGATGCCGGCGCTCGACCAGCGCGGCACCACGACCGTGACGTCGCGCGCGCTCGTGCAGCAGTTGGTGAACACCGCGTGGCTCTCGACAGCCGTGAGCTGGCTTGTGGCACTCGCGATCGCCGCGCTCGCCGCTGATTCTGGGGCCAAATCCGACGAAGCGCAGCTGGCGCAGTATCCGCGCGTGCTGCGCATGTACTGCGCCGCGGCGGCGCTCGAGGCGCTCGCGGAGCCCATGTTCTCGCTCGCGCACTGCAGCGTGCTCGTCTCGTGGCAAGTGGCGGCGCAGAGCGCGGGCTTCGTCGCGCGCGCGCTCGTTCAGTACGCATGCATCTTCGCGCTCGATCTCGGGCTGCTGGCGTACGGCTGCGCGGAGCTGGCGTACGCGGCGACGCTGCTCGGCGTCTTCGCCGCGCTCTTCTGGCGCCGGATCTACTGGCCTTCAGAAGGAGAGCGGGGCTTTGCACTCTCGTCCATGATGGAGCTGCTCCCCCACGCGCCCATCGTAGAGAAGGACGCTGCCGCAAGCAGCGATGGCGGCCGCTGGTTCCACCCGCAGCTGCTCGCGCTGCTCGTGCCGCTGAGCCTGCAGAGCGCCGTCAAGTACCTGTTGACAGAGGGTGACAAGTGGGTGCTCTCGCTCTTCGCGTCGCTCCAGAACATGGGCGTGTACGGCATTGTCTTCCACCTCGGCTCGCTCGTGCCGCGCATCGTGTTCCTGCCCATCGAAGAGGCCACGAAGACGGTCTTCAGCAAGATGGCGAACCGAGAGGATAGCGATGCGCCGCGCGACGGCCTGCACTTCGTCGTTGTCGTGCTCAAGTTCATGCACATCGTAGGCTTCGTGTTCGCGTGCTTCGGCGTCAACTACGCGCACACGCTCGTGCTGCTGCTCTACGGCGCCGAGAAGGCACGGCTGGGCGTGTCAGACGCGCTCGCCGTCTACTGCGTGTACATCCTCTTCCTCGGGCTCAACGGTGTCTGCGAGGCGTTCGTGCACGCCGTGGGAGACGCCGCGCAGCTCATGCGGCTCAACAAGCTTATGACAGGCTTCTTCCTGCTGTATGCGGCGAGCGCGGCGCTCTTCATGGTGGTGCTGCAGCTCGGGACGACGGGGATCATCCTCGCCAACTGCGTCAACATGGGCTGCCGCATCCTCTACTGCCTCTCGTACATGGCGGCGCACTTTAAAGGCGACCCCAAAGCAGCCGCGGCGTCGCCAGGTATCGTCCTCGCGTTCTGGCGCCAGACGCTGCCAGATCGCGCCGTGCTGCTCGCGTTCCTCGTATCGTTCGCGATCACCGGTGTCTCGAGCCGCGTGCTGCTCGGTGGCGGCCACGCCGAGTCGTGGACTCGCAACGCGCTGCACGTCGCCATCGGAGGAATGTGTTTCCTCGGCGTGGCGCTCGCGCTGTACGTGAAGGAGCGGCGGCTCATGCAGGAGCAGCTCGCGGCGCTGCGTCGGGGCCGGCAGGAGCAGAAGCCGCATGCAGAGTAGACACGATCCACCTGAGTATCTCCTTCTTTCATCTTCGGTGACTTTGTCGATCGTTCGTTCACGCGCTGCTGCTGCTGCTTAGGGTCTTGTAAGTTTGTCTCGCACAAAAGTGTCGTTGCTGGGAACCAGCTCGAATAGGATGTCGAGACGCAGAGGAGAAGGCGCGGTTCCACTCGAAGGCAAGAGCTCCAGCTCAAGCGAGCAGGAGCACGCGGCCGAGGAGGCGCTGCGCGTCGAGATACGCCAGGTGCCGACTCGACCGAAGTCTCGGACTCCTCGCAGGAAGCGATCCAAGTGTGTGTATGGCAGCACCAACGTTTCCTTCCGTTGCGTCTTCTGCTTCAGATCCCGTTGCTGGCGCCGTGGACGGACTTCGTCGCTTATGACGCGTCGCTGTCGGATGACCTGAACAAGTGCGTCTTTCGCTTGCGTAGCGTCGTGAGCCTTATGACTGGGACGCGAAGACGCTCGCAAGATCAAACTCACCGCACGCACACACATCGCTCCTCGATGCAGCGAACTGCGCGTGCGCGTGCACGACCAGATCTTCAGCGATCTCGAGCAGATCTACAAGCGCCTCAAGCGACAGCAGGACGAGCGCGACGCCGCTGGGATGTTGCCTCGACACGCGAGCCGGACGCTGCTGCAGAATCGGCTGATCGTCGAAGCCAAGCGCAAGGTGGACGTGCACCAGATCACCGAGAACGTACGCGCGGTGTCTGCTCGTCTACACTATCGATTCTTCAAGTGTAGTACACTCGTTCACAGTCTACAGACTTCGATGTGCACAGGTAAAGATCGCAATGCAGACTGCGGCTTCGACAATGACAGCGCCGACGCTGCGCGGGCGACGCGAGTCGGCATACTCACCGACGCAGCGGCAGACGACTCGCCAGCAGAGGATGAGTGTTGTCGCGCAGAAGTTCATCGATAAGCGAGCCGAAGAGACTGCCGCGCGGCTCGAAGCGGCGGCGGAGCATGCGGCGGTCGTGCGTGCGCAGGAGGAGTATGCTCGTCGCAGCGTGGAACGAGGTTCTGGCAGCAACGATCAGAACGGAGAAGACACCGATTCAGAGATGCTCGCTTCTCCTCCACTGCTCAGCGTGCAGTTTCCGGCGCGTGAGCAAACGCTGGCGCAGGCAGTGCAGGAAGCCGAGGCACAGCTCGAGGCCGACCCGAACTACCAGAACGACCAGGTGCTGCACTTCCGCCATCGTCCGGTGTCGCAGTCCGCAATCTCGGACGCCGGACTGCCCGTCTCGCGGCGTGAGCCCCAGCGCGACAGGGTGCGCTACATCATGTCGACGCGTCTCGGCGCGTTGCCCCCGACCAAGAGCATCCTCGAGGAGTACCCAATCCCGAAGGAGATCCTCGAGTCGCTCGAGAAGCATCGGCACTTCCACGTGGACGAGTCCTCGCTCATGACATCGTTCGAGGCGATCAAAGCTGGCGGAGCCGGGGACTGGGAGTGCTACGTGCGCCGGTCGGTGCCCGTGGAGCGGAAGCCGGTCTCGTTCGTGCTCGCGTCGTTGCAGATGGCACCGGAGCGACCTGTGCCGCCACCGAACGACATCTTCCACCAGCACGTGATCGAGTCAGCGACGAACGACGACATCATGCTCTCGGAGGTGCGCCAGTTGTATGACTACACGCATGAGTCGTACCGCGAGTTCCGCTCGACGCTGCTTCGGAACTTGGACCTGCAGTACCTCGTGGACCTCGCGTTTCGCACATCGCTCAACAGTACCAGTTACTACGTCGACGACGACGTGGTGTCGGACGAACCGAGCGTCGTGATTCCCGAGCGGCTGCTGCGCTGCGCATCCGTCAGCAACAGCAGCGTGTCTAGGTGGCGAGCGGCGAAGAGCAGCGTGAACCGGATCGCGCGTCGGCGTGGCGCGATCGCAATCCAAGTGAAAGCCGAGACGAGCGCGAAGGCGCAGCGCGTGGAGCTGCTCAACAAGCTCTGTTTCTTCACACCGCACGAGGTGCAGCTCATGGAACTCTGGTACGCGCGCGACATGGACGCGTCTGAGCAACCGTTCGATCCTGTGGCGATGAGCCCTGCACTAAGCGCGCGCTTCGAAGCGGTCTGGCATGAGCTTCGGATGCCAGCTGAGGAGCGCCTCGACCTCGCGGTCAAGTACAGCTCCATGGAAAACGCATCACACCTCGCAGACGCGGTGGTGCTCTGGGAGACAACAGCTGCAATCATCCGCGAGCGCGAGGGGCTGCTCGAGATCATCCGCCCAGCACTGGTGGCGCTCACCAAGAACGGCGCGGTGATCGCCGAGGAGAACGCGATGCTGCGAGATTTGGCGACCTGCACGGATGCTCTCAAGGAGATCCTGCTGCTCACGTACTCGGAAGTCGGAGACTTTGTGCGTGTGTCAGCGCGGCTTCTGTTCGTGTGGGCTCCTGCTGCTGCAGCAAGGCTAACTAACAACATCGGTTATGCGTGCGTGTCTGCAGGTCACTTTCGGAGGCAACTTCTACCTTGTGCGGATGGAGCACGAAGCCACCGAGTTGAGGTGCTTACTTCTGTGCAGCAACAACATACTCCCGTCTCAAGATACCACCGTCTCGCTCTCTGACATCACGTTGTGCATGTGCTTTTGGTGGACGACGACAGGCAACTGATCGTCGACAGCATCGAGCAGATGGAGCAGCAAGCCGTGAGCGGAGAGAGCCAAGCCGACAGCGGAGCTGGCAACAACAGCAGCAGCAGGGCTCCCCCGCCTGGCGCCTTCGCGAGCGCAACGCACGTCCAGTGAACAAAATAAGTTGAATTCCATCTAGCGCAGCTCCTGCGTTCGTTCATCTCGCATCGCTCGAGATCACTCCGAGTCCGAGGCGCTCGCAGGTGCCGCTGCCTCCTCTGCCTGCTGCCGCTGCTTCTTCGCTTTCTTTTCCTTCTTGTTCACCTTCTTGTCCTTGGACTTGGTGCGCTTTGCTTCGTCGTTGTCGTTGTCGCTGCTGCTGCTGCTGCCGGTGCTCTTCTTGAGCTCAAACTTGCCGGACTGCAGCAGCTCGTCGCGCTTGAGCTTGCCGTTGCACGAGCCATACGCGCGGCGGCCGAAGAGCTTGCCGCCCGTGGCCGCAAAGAGCTCCTCGTCGGTCGGGATGCGGAACTTTTTCTCGCCAGCCTCCTTCTCCTTCTCTTCCTCGCGCTTGCGCTTCTTGTCCGCCTTCTTCTTCGCCTTCTTGCTCTTCTTCTTGCTCTTCTTCGCGGCGTCGTCGTCGTCGCGCTCGTCGTCCGAGTCGGCTGCGATCCGGATCTTGTCCGCGATCTTGTCGTACGCGTTGTACCACCACTGGTTCTTCTGCTCCTCGACCTTGAGCTTCTCGACGCCCACCTGCTCTCGCCCACCCACATACCCACCAGGCAACTCACGAAGTCAGCATCGCCCCAGCTGACTCGGATCGAGCAACAGCAGCAGGACGCACCCCCATGAACTCCTCGCGCTTGACAACGCGCACGTGCGTCACGACGCCCTGCTCCTCCTTGCCGAGCCCCTTGCCCTCCGTCCAGCCCATCTTGGCCATCTGCCGCCGCGCGAAGGCCGACACAGCGCCCGCCGCCGCCTCGTTCGCCATGCCGCCCAGCTGGTTCGTGAACTTCTTGCCGAAGATCGGCTCCGCCGCCGCCACGCTCGGCGTCGCCATCGCTCTCCTCGCTGCTGCTGCTGCTGGTGCTGGTGCTTCTGCTGCGGCTCGAAGCGGCCGATGGCGATTGATGCTCGCAAACTGCTGGACTGTGTTGGACTCCGAGCATAGCCCTCCTAACACCGCTAAATTACAGCTCCCACTAGAACCGTTTTCGGGCCAGCAGGCACTCGAGCCACGCAGGTGGGAAAGAACCAGGGGGAAGTAGACAAGCGACAAGGCCTCCTGTGCTGACGAGCCCTCCTGCTGCGGCCACCGCCCAGGCTCCCTCGAACAAGCTCACGAAGCGCACGCGTCTCGACAGCTGCGCGACCACCATGCTCATCGCCTACTTCACGGTTGCGTACATTCGAAGCTTACACCAAACGACCAATACTAAATACTCGTACTAACTAACTTCCACCCCACTCATTCCTCCGGCGCCTGGCCCGCGACCGACCACTCGTTGCTCTGCGTGGACGCCCAGAACGCGCGCTCGAGCTGCGCGAGCTGCCGCAGCGCCGCCTGCTTCGCCTCCGGGTCGTGCTTGCCCGCCGCGATACGGTACCAGTGGTACTTGCGGACGTACCCGACGAACTTCTTGCTGATGCGCATCGGGTGGCACACGAGCACCTCCGACAAAAACTTGCGCAGCGACACGTTGCCGTGCAGCGGCAGGTACCCATTCTTGAACGCCTCGATCATCGCCTTGGCGTAGGTCTCCTCCTCCAGCGACCACCGGCCGCTGCGCACCGTACCGTGCTGCGAGTAGTCCGAGCGCTTCAGCACGCGCTGCGCCTTCTTCGCGGTTGTGCTCGTGCTCGAAATATTGCTATTCAAAGGGACCGCCGGTGTCAGCAACCGGGGTTGCGGAGAACCTCCGAGGACGCCAGCCATCTCAGTACCGCCCTCGGTGTTGTTCATGATCGAGCTGAGGCGCAGCGGGTCGAAGCGCTTCTCGCCCTGCGCGTCGGCGTCGTCCGCGCCGGTCGGCGACGCCGGGCTCGCGCACGCGCGCAGGCTCCGGAACTTCTTGCTTACGCGCATGGCCTTGCATTGTAGGTTCTCCGCGAGGAACCGCCGCAGCGATGTGTTCGGCGGCAGCACCGCCTCGCCTGCGCGCACCGAGGCGATTAGCGCCTGCGCGAACTGCTGCTCGTCACACGACCAGCGGCCCTGCTTCATCGCGTTGTTGCTAATAGTGGTGTTCTCGCCGAGCGAGTCGCTGTCATTCAAGTCGCCGGTGTCGCCACCTGCCGCGTGATTCGTGGACTCGCTCAGACCCACGCCGGCAGGGAACTCGCCGCTCGCGAGTACCGTCTCCCAGATCATACTGGGGACCACCACACCACCACTGATACTGCTGCTGCTGCTACTACTGGGGACGCCAGCAGGCGAGCTGACGCCACCAGGGCTGCTCACCGAGTCGATTGGAGCGTGGAACTGGGAAGGAGAAGCAGTCGAAGCAGTCGAAGGCGAGCCATTGTAGGTCGTCGGGTAGACGGCGAACTGCTGATTCTGATTCTGGTACGGAGTTTGGTACTGCGTCTGGGACTGGAAGCCGTGAACTGATGCGAGTTCTGGTCGCGGGCGCTTGTAACTCTGGTTACTCTCGCCATCCACTGGTGTCAGGAAGTCCGCGAGCGACGGGATCCGTGACGACTGCTGCGATTGGGACTGAGACTGCGGGAAGAGCGGCGCGGGCTGCTCGCTGAAGCTGCGCTTGCGCAGCGTCTGAGTCTGAGTCTGAGACGCCACTGGTACGGGGAGACACTGCTCCGCGGCCTCAAGCAGGTGCGTGAGTCCGAACTTGTGGTCCACGTCCTGAAAGAACGCTGCTGGGGATGACGGCGAGCGCGAAAGCGGACCGACCGCCTTGGTAGTCGCCGTGACCGTTTGGGTCTGCGGCGGCGGCGCGTACTGGGGCGGGAAGGTAGCTGCCGAAGCTGATGGTGGCCATCGCTGCTGCTGCTGCTGGGAGGCGAAGACGTCCGAGTCGGACGGGATCCGCAGTCGCGGGAGCGTCACGACGGGTCGGACACTGCTGCTCGCGTGCATAATATACCACAAGGGAACCAGCAACGACGAGCGTGTGTGTGAGTGCGAGCGTGCAGAAAGCGGAGTGGAGGGCAGTAGGCATGCAGGCGAGGTGCGAACCGCCCAGTAGGTAAAGTGTGTGTGGGAATGCAGAACACTTGTGAAAGAGACGCGGATCCCCTCGCTTTTGTCGCTTGTCCCGTCGCTGCCCACCGAGTGCGCGTCAAACCAAAAGGGCTGACAAATCAGTGGAGTGGGAATGGCGAGCGGGAGCTTGTATCGGAAGATTCCGCCAATGGCATTTTCTGCATTTCAGATAACGACGCAGGGTTTTTGACCCAGAAAACGGCCGTGCGCTGCAACCCGAGCCCGCGCAAAACTGCAAGAGAGGCAGTGTGCTCTTGCGCGCTCTAGTCCAAAAGTCGAATATGGACGGTCTCTGCGCGCACAAACTGCAACTTTGAAGTTGCAGTTTTGCAAACCCGCGTCACGCATCTGCAGTTTTTGTTCGCATACAAATGTCAAGATTAAACAAAGTAGCGCCAGCACTTGCTTTTCCACACAACGCTTAGATTTTAGACATTCCGGCGCAGATCCTAGTGGCCAGCGAGTAGTGTTGCTCGCTGTCTGTACTCGTGACTGGCGTGTCCTGACGTCCTGTTCGGTTGTTGCCAAGTGCGTTGGAGCCAAAGCAAAGCAGTCACGCCCTTAAAGAGACAGTCAGCTCGCGATGCATGAGGCATCATCGCGCCGTGCCACACGCTCACTGGCTGGCTGAGACGTCATCACGTGGTCCACACACAGATTGAAGTTGAACTGCAAACGAAAGTTCAGAATCGCCGATAAAGTACGATCTCGAACCTTTTTGTGAAATGAGTGAGAGGAGCTTCGGAACCACCGGTCTTCACTCGGCGTGTTGGAAGACGCCTGAAGCATGAAGCTCGCATCCCATCGCTCGCTCTCTTCAAGCGCCGCTTTGGTGCTGCAATGTACGTACGTACAGGGAGGAGAGAGGCAGCTCCTCCTTCTCTTCACCAAGCACACAGATGCCAGCATTCTTATGACAAACTCATGTGTCAAACCATCTTCGCTCTGTATTCAACGACGCCTTCGCGGGCACTTTTGATGACTGAAGCGCCCTCAGCTCCAGTTGCAGCTAGCTAGCAGCGACGACACCCAGCACGCTGTCTCAGTTGGCTTAGGCGTCCGTGTGCATGCGGCGGCAGCGGCACACACCATACGTGCAAGGAAGCATTCAAGCAGCAGCGATGTGACTTGCAGACACACCCACACACCCACAGCACTCGAGTCACTCGCTGTTTAACACTGCTAGCGGCGACTCCATGTGACTTGGCTGTAGGTGCACACGAACCGCCAGATTCCGGTCTCTTTTGTGATGGCTTGTGCTGGGAGTGGTCGATTGGCCACATACACCTGTTTGCTCGGCACGACGCGCGGTTGAACCTCAGACGTCAACGCCGCGAGAGACCGGGCAACACAGAGGAAGCCACGCGTGCGTGCGCTCTGCATTTGCTTTGGGCTGGCGAGCTGAGCTGCTGAGCCGCCGCCAAGCGAGCAGTCCCGCCCTCGCTTGTCTCTCGCTCGCCCACTCGCCCGCTCGTGCGATTGAAGCAGCAGGATAGCAATCGCTCGCTCGCGTTCATGCTTCAGCAGGCCGCCAAGCAGCTTGTGAGCGCCCGCGAGGTGGTTGAATCTCGTGCTAGTTCAACCACGACGCACGCTTCAACACAAAGGCAGCTCGCGAGCCGCCGTCCCCGCCTCCTCCGCGCGACTTGTCGAGCGATCGGGCCTCCCGCAGATCCAAAGTCTCCGGTGTTGCAGGCTGCTCGCTTGTTCTCCCAGATCGCACTGCTTCTCGCTCGTTCTCCCGAGATTCTTCACGGATCGACTCGCTCGCTCGCTCGCCTGACGTCGGCATTGCCTGCCAATACCCGAGCACTCGCAAGCGCTCGCTGCCCCCTCTCATGCTTCTGCTTCACGCGATGACTACCTCATTTCACTTGCTCACTCAGCTCGCTCGGACGTCTTCTTCGTGTCCGTTAACGACGACGACGATGACGACGCAGATCATGTGACTGAGACGGCGAGCACGCCCCCTCGTCTCGTTGCGTCCCAAGGTTGATGCGGACAATCGCGCGGCGCTGGACTCGCCTCCAATGGACAAGCGGGCGACTGCACCAACGATCGCGGGTAAATCGCATGCATGAGCTGTGACGGAGGACCAGCGTGTGCACTATCACTCGAGAGCGAGCGCATCTACTATGGTGTGTCTACTGATCACCTCTTCTTGCTTATGCAGTCACTGGCGACGCATGTGACGCGACAACACGCACATCGAGATGGTGGGGAGGCTGTGATGGTGGTGGGGAGGACCGTCCACCACGATGTTCGAACGAGGGAACGAGGAGCACAATCGATCGTAGCTGCCTCTAGTGACTCGTTCCAGGCGCCGGCTTGCGCTTTCACGCTCCTGCGAGCAAGCGAGATGGCCATCACGAACCACATAGCAAGGATGAGGCTCGATCAGCCGCTCTGCTTCCTCATCAGGACGCGAAGCGCTCGAGCTTCACTGCTTACCCCCATGCAATGGAGCCAATTGCCGAGTTGCCGTGGATCAAGTTTGCTACATGGTCGTGAGCCTGCTGCCACCTTAAGACTCCTCGCGAATCGTCTACTACCAACTCTCCTACCTGCGTGCTCACTACGCAACAAACGCTCATGATGCACGCTCGCGATAGACAGATGCCGGCCAGTAAGCTCCCCTCGA
>JAASFW010000818.1:0-11144 GCA_023334005.1 Globisporangium orthogonon
ACTGCGTCACTGGAGACTTCGTACCAGGCGACTGCGTGACCGGCGACTTCGTACCAGGCGACTGCGTGACCGGCGACTTCGTACCAGGCGACTGCGTCACTGGAGACTTCGTACCAGGCGACTGCGTCACCGGAGACTTCGGGCTAGGCGTTGGACGAACCTGGGTCGTGGGACCCTGAGCTTGCGGCGTCCACCCCTTGCCCGGAACAGGCTTTGGCCTTTCACCGCCGCCCTGGGTCGTAGGACCCTGAGCCTGCGGGGTCCATCCCTTGGTCGGAGCAGGCGTCGGCTTGTCGTCGTCGTCGCCCTGGGTCGTGGGACCCTGAGCCTGCGGCGTCCACCCCTTGGTTGGCGCTGGGGTCACCTGGGCTTCAGTGTCCCACACACATCCCCACGCGCCTGACTTAATCTTCTTGCACGTCGCATCGACTGGGGCGACGCACTTGCCACCGTCCGTGTAGCTCTTCAGGTTCTTCAGACACCCCGCGACAGCTTCGTCGCCCGCCTCCGGGCAGTTAGTGCCGGCAGGCTTGTCCCCGCCCCCGCTGCAGATCGGGCCACTGATGCAGTACGTCGCATCGCCCTCGACACTGACCTCCGTGCATGAGCCCTTGGGCGTGCTTGCCTTGGGCGTCGGTGCCGGCACGGAGCCGGTCGGAGCCGGAGTCGGGCGCGACCCTTTGGTCGGAGCAGGTGTGACCGGTGCCTGGGTTCCCTTCGTCGGCGCCGGCGTCGCCGGTGCCTTCGTTTCGGGAGCTTGCGTCACCGGCGACTTTGTTTCTGGGGCTTGCGTTACAGGTGCCTGGGTTCCCTTCGTCGGCGCCGGCGTCACCGGAGCCTGTGTCACGGGAGACTGGGTAACCGGCGACTGCGTCACAGGAGCCTGTGTCACGGGAGACTGGGTAACCGGCGACTGCGTCACAGGGGGCACGATCACTGGCGAGGGCGCCTGGGAAGGCTGCGCGAGCGAGATCGACTGGAGGCACGAGGCGCAGAGCGCAAGGTAGCAGAGCGTGACTGCGATCTTCATCCTTGGAGCAAGGTGGAGAAGCTTGATGCTGGGAGCTCGTTCCGACGAGCTTGTGTAGAAGACGGGGAATCCGTAAGTGAGCGAGGCTGCGTCGTGTGCGCTCGATGGTGAGGGCAAACGTAGCAGTGGAGGGTGCGTACTAACAGTTTGGGGCGGACCACAGTCATAGGAGATGCACATGTCCGGTGACTTGTTTTGAAAGGCATGTGAGCCCACCTCATATAGTGAGCGTCAGTGAACGCGAAACGTCGCCGGTAGAAAGATCGTTGGGTTCGACATGTGTGCTTGGAAAAGCGTTGATCGAGTCGAATGATGATTAAAACGTCGAAAATTTTGGAGACGTTTTTTCGAGGCCATTCATTGAAGTTTTGCGGATGGATACATTTTCCTGCTCTTTTTTTGCCAATCAGAGTCGGCGCCGTTTCGCGAAAAAAATGTATACAGTCGGACAAAATTGCACTATAAATACATCATGAAACTTGAATGATTGACAAGCATGAGGAGACAGATGACAAGCATGAGGTGGTGGTGGTCGTCGTCGTTGGATGCCGCCGCTCGTGGACACGGAGGTCGTGGTAGCACATACTCGCTTGCTCTCTGCGAGCGAAGCACTAATGCGTAGGCTAACGGCTACAGCCACCGCAACGGGTCGGCGACGCTTGCTTTGGACGCACGTTGTTAGCAGCGAGCGCAGATGCCATGGAAGAACTCGCGCGTGCCACGCACGACACGGCGGCGCCACCCACAGCTGTTCACGTGGGAATGGCGGATCCGGGATCGCCTCGTCGTTCTCGAGACTTGCAGAGCGAGTTCCGCGCGCGCCATCACTCACAGCCAGCAACAAGATCGCGCATCGAATTAGTCCGACGACCAGCTTCCGACGACCAGCTTCCAACGACCAGCTTCCAACGACCAGCTTCCAACGACCAGTTTCCGACGAACAGCCAGCTCCAGCTGCCAGGAGTGCCAAACGCGGCGCCTCATGAGACACCAGGATGCCAGACGCGAGGCTTGTTAAGCGGCCTGCTACTCGCTCAGATCTCATCGAGCGCAGTGGGCGCTAGTCTTTTGTCGTAGAGGATTGACCACTCCACTTGCTGTCTTCGTCACCATCTTGTCATCACTAAAGAACTGAAAAGGCTGCGAACATCTTCCGCGGCGCTGACCACATCTCTGAGTTTCGGATCGCCGCTCGAATCGCAGAAGTCTCCAGCTCTTTGCTTCTGACTGCATGCACAAATGTTTGAACCGCGGCGCGCGCTAGCAACGTCAGTAGAGAAAGGATGAGAGAGGTAGAGAGCGATATAAAGAAGTTTGGACAGTGCAGAGCTGTTTGCTTCTGCATCCTTCCCTTGTCATGCGTGATCACAACGCAGCTCACTACCAGCGACTATCTGTGGACAAAAAGAATTGACTCACGACATAGTGCTGCCTCTTGTGCCGAGTGAGAAATCGCTGACCAGATAGCTTGTGTGGGAAGGCGACATTATCATCCCCGCTTAGCCAGCACCCAATCCGAACTCGTGTCGACAAAGAACGTCGCCCTAACTCCGTGGTAGTTCTGGAGGCGCGCGAGCCGCCGTTCCTGCTTGAGCATCACGAGCACTGTGTCGGCATTCGGCACGATCTCCAAGGAGAAGTCATTACACAGCACCTTCGCCGGACAGAAAGAGTGAGTGATCAGCTCGCGCGTCGCCACTAGAGCTTCGCTTGAGCCACAGCAATGCACTACGCGCGTACCACTTGCCCTCCATTTTGATCTTGCAGCGCTCACCTGTCGTCGTGTCCGTCAGGTCCACGCGCAGGGTCGTGGGCAGATACTTTGTCTTTTTCATGTCCTCGAGTTTGCCATAGATCTGGAGCAGTTCGGGCTCGTCGTTCGTGTCGGTGACGAAGCCTCCGGTGCTGCCGCTCCTGTCGGGAGTCGATTCTGGGCGGTACACGTAGTCAATGTCGCGAATGTTGTCCTTCCTCGCGATCGTCACGATCGACTGCTTGTCGGCGTCAAGGAGTATCTGTAGCTCGGACGTCAGTCTCGTGAAAAGAATGGTTTGCGCGAAGCTGCGTCCTTGAGCGCGAGACTCGCAGATGTGGACGACTGGTTGTTCACGCCCCATGCCTGTGACAGCGTTGGGAGACCACACGCAGCGCTTGTCGATGACGGCGAACGGTGTCTGCAGCGGAGCAAACTTCACGTTGGTGAACAGACCTTCGGAGGACAACGCGTTGGCCATGAGCGCTATCCAGTGGGTGGAAGCAGAGAGAGAGAGAGAGAGAGAGAGTTTGCTCGAGGGCAGATTGGCGAATGACAACAGGCAACGACAGAGGTCAACGAATTGTGGATATCTCTCGTGTTGGATGGCGATAGAGGTCCGTGATCTGTGAGAGCTGTGTGCAGCAATGACTCGAGTCTGATCTGGGGGTATTCCTGTGGGTATCCTGGGGGAGTGAGTCATTTCGAATGACGAGAGCTCCCAGAGAGCTGAGAGGATGAGTGTCCCCTAGCAGGAATCTTACCACTCTCCATACAAGTTTTGTATCGAGTACTTAGGAGATTTGGGTATGTCATTCGTGGACACACCCTCACTGACCTGCCTGCCTCGGAACTGCCTGCCTCGGAGCTGTGCGTGTAGGACGCAACAGTGGAGGACATCGGGACACCCAGTAGCTCGGTTCTCCTGCTCTTGTGCATCATGCGTTGCCAACTCTTCGGGGTTGACGGAGCTCGTGAAGCGGCGTGCAAGCGAGCGTGGGTTGGGTGCTGCGCATCAGCATGAACCTAGTGCGATTAATCCCAATACGATAGAGCCACCCTTGCACGCCGGTGATACTTCTCAGACGCTTAACATGCCGGCATCGGCATGAGGCAATATCACGGAGGTGATCGTGACGGTGAAGTATGCAATTGGGCGTTGTGTGACTGAATGACATGCATAGTGTGGTGCATGTGCCAACTTTCGCAGCTCCTAATGCGACTCCTGTGCGAACGTGCCCAGGAAGGCGCAGAATTCCTAGCGCGAACCCACGGTTGCGGAACTTATGGTGAGACATCGAAGCGGTCTGTTACACGGCGAGCTGGTTAGAGTAGAGGACAGCAGCAGCAGCAGCAGCGTTAGCACCGATGCGAGGGGTAGCAGAGTCGGAACTGCTCCAGGCCAAACGCCAAGCTCTAACGCTGTGCTTTAGACGTGTCCCTTCTTCGCGATAAACTCTCATGCCATTCCTTTTTCCCTATTTGCACCACCCGAATTGCATTGTGGGACGTGACGTGCGCGACTCCCAGTTCTTCTCCTTCGAGTCGTTCGCAGCATGCGGCGCGCCTTCTTCCTGCTCCCTGCGCTGCTCGCGACGTCAGCGAGCGCAGCCGCCGACCCGCGGAAAGTGCCGGAACAGCTCCACCTGGCGTTTGCAGGCGCGACCGCCGGCTCCAGCATGACGGTGTCCTGGGCCACATCGGACGCGGTGGCCGACGCCGCCGTGTGGCTCGGGCGCTCGATGGACGCGCTCGTGCTCGCCACCGCGAACGCCAGCGTGGCGACGGCGTCGTACTTCAGCGAGGACGACTATTCGCTCATTCTGCACCACGCCACGCTGCATGATCTCGCGCCGCGCACGACGTACTTCTACAAGGTCGGCAGCAGCTCGGACGCTGCGCTGCAGAGCGACGTGTACTCGTTCACGACTGCTGCCGCCGCGGCAGCGACCGAAGCCGTTGAAGTCGCCATCTACGGTGATGGTGGCGATGGCGCCAACTCAGTGGACACTATCAAGCTCGTGAACGCACTGGCGGGCAAGACCGACTTCATTTACCACATCGGCGACATTTCGTACGCGGACGACGACTTCTTGGCGCCTGGTGCGTTGCTCAAGTTCGGCTACGAGCAGGTCTGGAACAACTGGACCAACTCGCTCGCGCCGGCCATGCGCCAGACGCCCTACATGGTCGTCGTGGGGAACCACGAGGCCGAGTGCCACTCACCCGCGTGCGCCGAGAAGTTCTTGCGCATGGCCGCGCTCGGCAACTATTCGGCTTACAACACGCGCTTTAAGATGCCGTCGAAGGAGAGCGGTGGTGTGCTCAACATGTGGTACTCGTTCGACCACGGTCCGCTGCACGTGACGTCGATCTCGACCGAGTCGGACTACCCTGGCGCCCCCACGAACCAGTACACGCACGTGGCCAAGAACGGCAACTTTGGCAACCAGCTCGCGTGGCTCGAGGCCGACCTGAAGAAGGCGGACGCGAACCGTGCGAACGTGCCGTGGCTCCTCGTCGGCATGCACCGCCCTATCTACCACTTGGGCTACGTCGGCGCTGACGGGAACCCGAAGAGCGGCACGGGTTCGTTTGACGTCCAGCAGGCGTTCGAGGAGCTCTTCATCAAGTACAAGGTCGATGTCGTGCTTGCTGGTCACGAGCACTCGTACGAGCGCCACCTACCGATCGCACGCGGTGTGGCGGTGGTTGACGGCGTCTCGGCGGACAAGAAGACGTACACGAACCCCAAGGCGCCGGTGCACATCATCACCGGTGCTGCGGGCAACGTCGAGGGCCACACAACGCGTCCGACGAACACCGCACCGTGGACCGTGGCGAGCGACTTTGAGCACTTTGGCATCTCGAAGCTCAAGGCCACCCACACGTCGCTCGACTGGAGCTTCGTGGCAGCTGCGAACGGCGAGGTGCTCGACAGCTTCGTGATGACCAAGAGCAGCACATCTGACGAGTCTTCAGACTCGAGCACGTCGGCTCCGTCCAGCGCGGGAGTTGCTGTGAACGCGGTTCCTCTCACGTTTGCTGGGTTCTGCATGGTTATGGCTATGCTGTTTTAGATGGAGTTCATGGGACACCTGAGGACAAGCGCAAATGCCATTGATATCTGCCAGCTTCATAAAGTAGGGGGACAAAGTCTATGATGTGAATACAAGAGATACTGTTCGAGTGTGTTTCCTGTGCGAGCTACCACTGCCGCTGACCAGACACGCAGCGCCTTCTCCACCTCGTTCTTCGATAGCCCTTCTTGAGGGTAAGATACTAGCACCAGACCCACACCAGGAGCGAGCATCATATCGAAGGCGCATCAAGCATTCGCGACGACTTCAGTTGCTCCAGCACCATCCTTGACATTCATGAAGACGTTTATGCAAAACAAACACGAGATAGCGACGGCGTTAGCTGCGGTGATCCCACATCATACGATCTAGAAGGCGATGAAGTTGCCTCGCAAACGGAGGTGATTCCCAAACCGTACCAGCCAAACGGTGGACGGTGCAATTCGGCACATATTGATCGGTCACGATGCGTTCGTGGCGGATCTTTTTGTTTGTTGCCAGGAAAGACGGGTCGCCGCACAAGGTGCTGCTGCCCACGCTGATCACTTGTCGTGTTTGCTTGGCTACGCAAGTCCGAGGCAGATATGAAGGTAACATTTACGGTTCCTCCTTCACAGCACTACATCGAAAGCTCGCGCCATTATGGTGCGGACGGTAATCACCCGTGGCACAGATGCACAACAATGACAGAGGGGCCATGAAGCTGCACCAATCGAGCTGGTCTTGCACGACGTCGATAACACCGTATGCTGCCTTCTTCCTGCTAGCGGGCGGCGACGCCTGTGACGTCTACTGCTGTTGCTGCTTGGGGGTGGCTGACGCCGCAACGTAGTGTTCAAGCGGCGGCTGCGGCTGCGGGTTCACCTTCGCGAGCACGGGCGGCGGAGGTGACGCGCAAGGCGGCGCTCGAGCGCCTCCACGGTGTATAGGCAAGCCGTGTCGTCGGACCAGTGGCTCGAGCGCTGGGTTTTGTCGATCCCTTCGTGACGCAGCGGCTGTGCACAGAGTTATCGTCGAGTGTGCTGAACAGCGGAGCCAGCGCCACTAGCAGAAGCAGCTCACAAAAGCGGCAGCTGCTGTCAAGACGAACGTCCGTCTTGTCACATCAGACAACCGTCAAGACATTGACGAGCATGTCAACGCAGAACACGAACGTAACCGAAATGCACGCGACCAGCAAAATGAAAACAACAAATACGGCAGATCATTCATTCAAGAGAATGGCTTCCGTCGGCACGCAAGACGCCCAGAGAAAAAGAGTCGAGTGAGCCGAACGAGAAGCGAGGTACGAGGACCCGCTAGCCCGCTCAGCCGCTCGCCGCTCCGCCCCCGGCAGCCGAGCGCTTTCGCGCTCAGCGCGCCGACGCGAAGTAGAAAAACGGGAGAGTTGACTGCGGGAGCTGCGTGTCAGTTCGATCCTTTCACGGGCCCGAGAGTCCGCGGAAGGCCCAAAAGCCGAAGCGAAAGTCGAGTCGCGCACGCTTAGGGGGTCACGACGTCCACGACCTCCTGCTCGTCGTCCGCAGCAGCAGCCTTGCTCTGGTTCTTCTTGTACAGCACCGCGCCGATCGCCGCGCACGCCACGGCCGCGACCGCCGCCACCGCGCCAATCGTGGCCGCCGAGCTCGACGCGCCCTCGGCACCCGCGAGATTCGTGAGCTTGGTCGGCGCCTGGATCGTGCCGTTGTCCGCCTTGCCCGGAGCCGTCGTGTTGGTGCGGTTGCCGCCCGCCGTGCCGTTCTTGGTCGGCGCCGGCGTCACCGAGCCCGTCGAGTTGTCGCCCTTGAGCACGCAGCCCCAGGCGCCAGTGTGAATCACCTTGCACTCCGCGTCAACCGGGGCCACACACTTGCCGCTGCTCGTGTAGCTCTTGAGGTAGCCGAGGCAGCGCTCGATCGCGACGTCGCCCTTCTTCGGGCAGTTCCAGCCCGCGGGCTGCGCGCCGCTGCCCGAGCAGATCGGGCCAGTGATGCAGTACGTCGCGTCGCGCTCGACGCTCACGGACCAGCAGCCCTTGACAGGGTCGTACTTGCTCGGCGTCGTGGCCGCAGGCGTGGCCGCAGGCTTGGTGGCCGCAGGCGTGGCCGCAGGCTTGGTGGCCGCAGGCGTGGCCGCAGGCTTGGTGGCCGTCGGAGTCGACGTCGGCGCACTGGACGTCGGCGCGCTGGTGGTCGGCACTGGTGCCTGCGTCGCCGGAGACTGCGACGTCTGCGCCGAGGCGGCGAGCGCGAGCGCCGAGAGGACCACGAGCGTCGTCTGGATCTTCATGGTGTGGTTGTTTCTTGAGAAGTGCTTGCTATTTGCTCAGCTGGAGGCAAATCGGATAATGAGAGCGAGAGCGAGTGTGCACGTGCGCTTCGAGAACGATGATGGCGACCGCGACACGCACGCCACACAGACACACTCCCTCACACATGGCGCACCAAGCGGGAACAAGAAGAAGAGACGCAGCTGACCGGAGCACCAGAGCGAGACCTTGCCCCGATACTTTGTGCAAGTCACTTGTGAGAGTGAGACGCGACTCAGCAAAAGAGCCACTGGATTTCGAAAAAACGAATTTACTGTACGATCTGGGTTGAGGAGCCAGAAGCCGTGAAAGAAACGAGGGAATGTGGCTTGTAGGGATCAGAAAGGCGAGCTGGTTTGTCCAAATTCGGGTCTAGCTTTATTCGGTTTGTGCTTGTTGATTTTATGATGTGATCGTGATGTGATCGACCACAAAAAGAGCCAAAATGAGAGACCACAAGCACCAGAACGAATTTACATGTGAGCAACTCGATTTGCGAATGCCCACTGGCATTGTGCGTGTAAGCTTTGTGAGCAATACACAAACAATCAAGAAATAGCAGCAAACTCTCCAAACAACCAAATGTAAAAACGCAGCCCCCCAGAACCCAGACGCGCCACAGTTTGGGTGGGATTCTCCATTTTGTCCCCTTTATCTGCTATATCCTCTCTATAACAACGAAAGCAGCGTGACGAAAGGTTGACGATCACTTTTCCGCATCTTCAACACCCACTTTTCGAGCTTGTGGGTGCGATTTTCGGCTGCAAAATTTCGGGTGTGAAGGTTCGCACCCTGTTCAAGCATTTTTGCGATACTCAAATCAAGTTGAGTGGGAGGAACTTCCTGTTGGCGAATCGACTTGCTCTGTTGGCAGCAAGACTTCGGATTTGAGCGCCACGATCTGGTCACTCGAAAGTGATTGATTCGGTTCAGTCTCCTGGCACTCGTTGTCTGGTCTCGAAGAAGCCATGTGCCAATCAGCAACTTGCTTGTTCAGTCCGAGGCCATCCTCACGTACACACAATGCAGTCCATGGCGGAGAAAGCCGCAGAAAAAAGCGACTTGAGAGAGTCCTCGGCAAACTTCAGGTCGCACAGTACTTGCTCGACAATAGAGGACCGCAACTTCAAAAGCTGAAGAAGCGAACGGGCGCAATCGGCCAACGTGGTGGTTCGTCGACCAGAACAGAGAACCTAGTCGTTTTGTCTGCACGAAATACAACAGCGACCGTCTCGCATTGCTCATCTTGTGCGGGAGGCATCCAGAGCCACTGAAAATGGGTGGTGCATGTGCGAAATGTATGTCAAAGGCTCTCGTATCGTGCACCCTCTTCGTTCGCGCTTTTCGAGCGCTCAGGTCACGTTGCCGTCCTCCATTACTGCAAGACGCACGGGTGCGCACCATGCTGTTCCAGCTGCTTGGCTTGGCGGACGACAAAAGCGCTCGCGATCGAGCTGCCTGTGCTGTTCTTCAGGAATGCTCGGTCTGAGTAGCACAGTAGCTAATTACGAAAATGGGCATCAGCGTTACTCAACGTATCAGGCGGGCATGCACTGCTCTCCTCCAGCCATGCAATATCCGATATCTTTTACGACTAGAACTGTGGTGTATTGATCTCGCTCTCGCGGTGGTAGTGCTTCACCTGCCTCACGACCACGGCGCCGACCGCAGCGCACGCTGCCGCCGCCGCCGCTACCGTAACCGTTGTCGAGACTCCCGCATCGTCACCACCGCTCTTGCCGTCCTCCGAGTCGCCGTCGCTAGCGCCGTTGGTCATGAACGACACTTTCTGCTGCATTAGAGTCGCACCGATGCTGTCGCTTGGAGCGGAGGCAACACGAAGCATCAAGCCCGCCGTTGGTGTCAAAGTGCCCACTGACTGCGTTGTACGAGTGATGGCAGTCGGTGAAGCGTCGCCTTCGACAAGAGCTCCGAAGATGAGCGAGGCAGCGCAGATAAAGCAAGCGACATCAGTGATCTTCATGGCAAGTCTTGAGACTTGAAGAGTTTATCTTGCTGTGAAACGAGAAGTGAGGAGCAAGGGCATGGACACTTAAAGCTCGTCAGCAGGTGAAGTGTCCAAGGACCTCTTGTGCCCGTGCGTGCGAGCGAGGGACCGAGCAGTAGCCGGGGAAAAGTTGCTATTGCACTGGTCTACCCTCCTGTCTGTCCATTTTACCACGAGAGATTCGTTCAACCTGTCGATTGTGTCCATTGAGGAAACCGAGTGTAAAAGGCGTGAGTTCAGCTCACTGTACTGGATCTGCGCTCGTGGCCAGCGAGTTCGATGTCCACGGGCATACACGCATGTTCAGTTCGTCCCTTAAAGCAGAGGTCTGGACAGGTACATGCAACCTCCGAACCGAACTTGGTTGCTCCCGATCCAACCATACCAGAGCTGCTGTGTAGCATATTAATACAGCTGTGTCTGGGAGAATTCCCGTGGACTCACGAGTAACTATCACGCTGGAGTCTGCGGATCCTCCAAGTGTGAAGCTGTATTCCACACCAACTCTACATTGCAGATGGCGCATGCTTTCATGGTGAGTGCCCGGATTGTGATGGTGATGATGGTCGTAACACGACACGAAAGTTACACTGAAGATCAAAACAGAGAATTCATGTGAGTAGCATTAGCTTGTAGACAGGAACTTCATATCGCTCCTGGATCTGCGCTAGCCCACCAATTCAGTCTTACGTGACCGCCAAAGCTGTCAAACCTTGCCAGGTTCAGATCTCTCGTTCCTCAACTCGCAATCTCACCTGCGATAGAGTTGTAGGAGCAAAGGGAGTTCGTGCCTAAGGGGTGCGAATGGCAACGAGGTCGTTATGCTCGGCCTTGACAGCCTTCGACTTTTTGTTTCGCTTGGCCATGACAGCACCAACGACCGCCACGGCACCGACAACCGCGATACCGCCGGCAGCGTATGCGCCCGTCGGGGTGCTCTCGTCGGCCGAACCAGTGGCGTCGCTCGCGAGAGCCACCTTCTGCGC
>JAASFW010000819.1:0-11126 GCA_023334005.1 Globisporangium orthogonon
CCCCCCCCCCCCCTCCTTCTCTTCCTCCTCCTCCTCCCCCCCATCCACACATTGGTCAGCACCCGCCAACCGCAGATCCCGTTCGAGAGATTCGCCATCGACTAAGATGCTCTTAAGGCTTTGTCCGTAAACATTGTATGCTCAGTCACTCCCGCCACATTGGTGCCGCTACAGCAGACCCTGGAGTTTGTGGAACTGCTGTGCGTGCAGCGCGCCTTCCAGGACAAAGTCCGCTGCATGGGGAGCCGCATTGCTGCTCGCGCGAGGAAGGTCAGCAAAATCGTTCGAGGTAAAGTCATCGCTGACTGCTGCCGAAAACACCGTCGCGAGTCCGCCAGCAAAGTTCTGTAGCGCCGGGAAGCGTCCCCCACAGACCGACCATGCGTGTTCGAACGACGATGGATCGTCACTGCGGTCGATTGACGCATCCTTGAGCATCTTCTCTTTCGCGCCCGCACGACGCAACGCCTGGTGCGCTTGATCGATCATATCCAGTTCTTCTTCGTTAAACAACACGCGCAGTTGGTCGCTGTGGCGCTCAAGTAATGACGCAAACTCGCGGCCACTGAGCTCCGCGAGCTCCTGGGGGAACGCTGGTGGCAGTACTTCCGCTGCGTCGGTGCTGCGCTTCTGCAGCTCGCTCATCATCGACGTGAGAGACTCGACAAGATTCACTAGGCACACCGCGAGGCTCTCCACAGCCGCGTCCAGCTCAGCAGAGTTCGTTCGAGCAACAATGTTTCGGACAAAGATGCCGAGATCCCCAATGAACTCGAGGATGTTGGCTTTCGCGATTGCGTATTGGCGCTGGGTCGAGAACACAAGGTTCTCTGGTGCCGCTTCCACCTGCGCATCGGTGGCGGCGGTATCTGGGTCGTCCGAAGCCTTGAGGGGGCCCTGGATGTTGAACTCCCGGATGATCTCCTTGACGAAGCCCGAGAGCAACGCCGTCTGCTGCGTCACGATCAAGTTCTTGTTTTGCAGCTTCCGCAGTGTCTCGTTTGAGCGACCGGAGATCCAGTGAACGATGAAGAACGTCACCCACCACGAGTCGGACGGGGCCACGAGCGGCTTCTCGTCGTCCAAGTGCTTGTGTATCCGCACTCGCTTGTCCGTCACCCATTTCGCATCAATCCCCATCTCGAACCACGGGTTAGTGCTCGTAATGCTTGACGGGTAGCTCATTTCCCGCGCGAGGCTCTCTTGGCTACGGATGTATGCTTTGAGTGCCTTGAACGACGTCACAAACACGCCACTAAGCAACGAGCGATAAAACTGCTGCATCACGATGTTGAGCTGCGCACTGCCGCACCAGGTGCTGTACACCATGCGCGGCACCTCCTGGCGGATGCGTGAGATGAACCGCGCCACGTGGTTGCTCATGGTCGCGTCTCCATCGGAGCCAAGCCCGACAAGGTAGGAGCGCCATGCCGGGAACACTCCACTCATGACACGCTCGAACTCCTGGAACATCGCTGACACGTCGGCATTTGGATGGTCGGACACCGGGATCGCCACGAGATGGACATTGTGCACCTTCTTGCCACTGTGCACGCGCAAGCGGACCTCAAGGTCGGCTGAGCCCTCCGCAGTGCGCACGCCGATAGAGAATCCCCAGCAGCGCTCAAGCAGCTTCGAGATCGCGTCGAGACACACAGCCGTACTCAGTCGCACGAGCTCGACTACTTCTTCTTCGGTGGCAACCAGCGCTGGGTCCAGTCCAGTACGCGTCACAGTCGCAGTCAGCGTCTTGGCGATCTGCCGGGGGACTAATCCAAGCGCCACCAAGTCGACCACCACCTCCAGTTGCATCCGCTGTCGCGCAGTCACGCTGTATACAGCACGAGCGTCGGGGTTGTCATTGTTCAGCAGCGTGCACGTGAGACAGCCGACTGGACGCCAGATCTGCTCGGCACCGAGCACCAGGTCGACGAGTTGCTTCCTCACGTTGAAGCTAGCAGGAGTCGCAACGACGTCAGTCGCAGCAACTGCTGCTGTAGCGTTATCAGCTGCCCGCGTCGATTGAGCTGCTTCCGCCTCCATACTTTCCACTGGAGCTGCTAGCGTTTCCCTCTCCACCGCGGGTGCTTGCGTTCCCCTCTTCACTGCGACTGTTAGCACTTCCCTCTGCACCGCTGCCACCGTACTACTCTCCATTGGCGCTGGTACCGTTGCTGTTGCTGTTGCCGCTACTGCTGTTCCAGAGGAAGTCGGCGTTGCGAGCGAGACCGAAACCCGCGGCTTCTTGGAGATGATCCGACGCAGCGGTGTCTTCGCCGCCTTCGGTGGCAGGTCGTCGTTGTACTCCTTTACGTCGCCGAGGTCATCGTCGGGGCTGACGACAGGGAAGAATGTGCGTCGCTCGAACTCCGTGGCGGCGCAGTAGCGCGCCCAGGCACGCGGGTGCTGCGAGAGCAGGTGCTGCGTGTACTGATCCGTGCGAAACGAGAGGCGGAAGACCTTGCAGTTGGCCGTCACCTTGCGCTTCCGGCCCTCCTTCGCCTCGCGCCCCTCATGGCGGCAGAAGAGGCACGCGGCCGCCAGCACCGCGCCGCTTTCCGGGTCGCGCTGCGTCACCATCAGCCCGAACTTGCGTGCGTGCGAGGCCTGGAAGCCCACGGAGCGGCGCGCCGACGGCGGCTTCGTCGGCTTCGCCTCATTCCCATTATCGCTTGCCATTTTGGCGCCGGAGTTCTGGCACCACACTAGAGGCACAATTTGGAGCTCCTAATCTATACCCCCTGGGGGAGCAAAAGAATAAATCCCCTGGGGGAGTATTTCTCGCTCAGAATGTTTTTGTGGCGCACACAGTGCTTGGTCAAACAAACAGTCGCTACCGAAAAAACGCATCGTCACTCCTGAATATCCGCCAGACCGCTACCAGCTCCCCAACGATGAGCACGTTCGGCCGCATCTTCCGCGTCACCACGTACGTCGTCTCTCTCGCTCTCTCGCTCTCTCGCTGGAGGCTGGTGGCAGCAACTGGTGTACTGACTGATGGCTGGTCCTTGAGCAGGTTCGGCGAGTCGCACTGTAAGGGCGTCGGCGCGATCGTGGACGGCGTGCCGCCGTCGATGCAGCTGACGGAGGCAGACATCCAGCCGCAGCTCACGCGGCGCCGCCCCGGACAGAGCAAGCTCACGACACCGCGCGACGAGAAGGACGCGGTGACGATCCTGAGTGGCACGGAGCGCGGCGTGACGCTCGGCACGCCCGTGGCGCTCTTCGTGGCGAACGAGAACGTGCGCCCGGGCGACTACAAGGAGATGGACACGGTGCCTCGGCCCGGGCACGCCGACTACACGTACCAGAAGAAGTATGGTATCCGCGCGGCGAGCGGCGGCGGCCGCGCGAGCGCCCGTGAGACCATCGGCCGCGTCGCCGCTGGCGCGATCGCCGAGAAGTGGCTGCGCGCCAAGTTCGACACGCAGATCGTCGCGTGGGTGAGCTCGATCGGCGTCGTGGACATGCCGCGGGACTTGCTTAACGACCCAAGGAAGGCGACGTACTCGCGCGAGGACGTGGACGCCATCGGCACGCTCCGCATTCTCCGCGACCCGTTCAAGTGGCGCCGTGTAGACGCGAGTGAGGACGACTCCGCGAAGAAGCAGGCGGCGGCGGATGCCGAGTACGAGCTCGAGTTCGTGACGTCCCGGGACGACCTGGCGACACCAGCGTACATTGACAAGAACGAGGTCGTGTACAACCGCAAGGGCGACGTCGTGCCTGCGCCTGATAACCTCGCCGAGTGGCTCACGGATGACCTTGTGCCGGTGCGCTGCCCGCACCCGCCATCTGCGTGCGCCATGTCCACCGAGGTGCGTTACCTCAAGCACGAGGAGGATTCGACCGGTGGCGTCGTGACGTGCGTGATCCGCAACGCGCCAGTGGGGCTTGGGGAGCCGTGCTTCGACAAGCTGCAGGCTGTGCTCGCCCACGCGATGCTGTCGATTCCGGCGACCAAGGGGTTCGAGATCGGCTCGGGCTTCAGCGGTACGAGCAAGCGTGGCTCGGAGCACAACGACCCGTTCTGCGACGGCGAACGCGCCGGTGAGCTCGGCGTGACGAAGAACGACGCGGGCGGTGTGCTCGGCGGCATCTCGAGCGGTGCAGACATCTACTTCCGCGTCGCGGTCAAGCCAGTGTCGACGATCGGCCGCGCGCAGCAGACTGTGGACTACGACGGCAAGGACACGGTTCTCGCAGCGAAGGGTCGCCACGACCCGTGCGTGCTCTCGCGCGTGGTGCCGCTCGTGGAGGCGATGTCTGCGCTGGCGCTGGCGGACGCGGCGATGATCCAGCTCTCGCGCGAAGGCAGCCTGGAGACCGAGCCTCTGCACAAGAAGCAGCGAACGTTGTAGGTGCTTCGATGTCCGCCGCTTTTCCATCCCAGCCCTCCCCCATCTATCCATCGCAGCTCATCATGCATGGGCGGATGGATCTGTTAGTGTTTCCAGCCTGCAAAAAAGTTGGAAAAAATTGATGCCATCCTATCTACAATGTGTCTGTCTCCTGCTGCCTGTCGGTTTGCTGCATGCCTCTCACCAACCCGCCGAACGATCTGCTTGCTGCATGCCAAACTTGACGGCTTCATACCCTCCAACCTCGACAGATACGCGGTATGTCGTCGTAGTTATGATTCGTCGCTCTACGATAGTAATACGCCGCGGTTCTCACTCACGTCGTCGCCCACACTTGCCTGCCCCCTTCTCGGTTATCGTGCATCGGATCTGGTCCTCGAGACTGTTCCTGACTTGCTGCTATTCGTGAGTTGCCGAGGGAGTGGTGTGAGCCACTAGTCATCTGCTGCTCGCAAAGTCGATAATGTATCGCCGATCTACCAGCGGTGAAGCTGAAAGTTGACGTGGCACTCGTTCTCGAGTTCAACCTCGTCTCTCTTTCGCTGTGCGTTTCCCTCTCTTGGTTAGCGTTGACACCCACGAGTCGACTAGATGAGCGAGGACTGGTCGCTGAGCACCCACACGATGTCCGAGTTCTTTGTGTCCACGAGCGTCTTGTCGCCCTTGACAAACACGATGCCGCTCTGCGCAATGAATGCGTCGCTTTTCTCCCCGGGCTCGAGCTGAAGCTCCTGGCGGATGAAGTCGATAGGGACGTTGGGTCGGTAGCTATGCACAACAAACAAATACAATCTTCAGTTGGTTCGTTAACCACTCCCACGGACAAGGCACGTACGCTTTGCAGATCGTTCGCAGCGCTCGGAGCCGCATCGCCGGCACCATAGGGTCCATGAGGTAACCTGCCATGTTCGGAGCATCTACAAAGAGTTTGAAAAAGCGATGATAGTTATTCATGGAGACGGCCTCGCGCACTGCGAGCGCGTGTGCGATGGCCGGCTCCTCCCGCAGCTTCTTGCTCGTCGTGGCGGAGGCCAGCACGCCGTACATCGCGAGCTGGCCCGTGTTCGTCGAGTCTGCCTTCTTCGCTTGCAGCGCCACATACACAGAATACAAGACCCGGTACGAGAGGAACTCGATCGCCTGCCCAGGGATGAGCTTCTCGTACAGCTCGTGCAGCTGGGTCTGGCACTGGTTGAACTCGTTGATATCGCCCGACTCGAGCGCGATCCGCGCGTGGGACTCGTACACGAGCACCGTGAACTCGTTCTTGATGTGCTGTACCGTGCAGTCCTGTCGGATTGATTTGAGTTGGCTACACGCATACACATAGTCGCACTGCTCCGCCTTCCACTTGTCGCGCACGAGCTGCAGCGCGCGCTTGAGCACGGGCTCAGGGCGCACAGTCGACGGGTGCGGCGCCGACGTCAGCCGCAAGTACTCCTTCTCCACGTTCTCATTCGTGCCCTTGATCACCATCGCCTCGAGGTCCAACTCGCCGTCTATGTTCAGCACCCGCAGCTTCTTCGTGTCTACAGTCGGTGTCACGTGCTTCGCGAGCTCCGACTTGTCCTTCAGGAACCGTTGTCTCCGCTCGTCCTTCCGTTGGAGATCTGCCATCTCGGCGGCTTGTTGTTCGCTGCCATGGCGCATCAAATGGAGTCCAAGCAGATGATACAAGACATGCATACATTCACCGCATGTCAGTGATACCATCTCCCTGTGAGAACACACACACACGCACACACAAACCCCACAGACAGCACCAACACAGCTGCAGCTACGTACAACTTGCGCTTCGCCGCCTTGGACTTCTTCGCCACCGCGTTCGACGGGTTGAACGCAATGTATGACTCGGTCCCCAGAGTATTCTGCTTCGAGACGTTGACTGATCGCGGATTGAATGGCGGCGGAGGAAGCTCATTGGTCACGACGTTCGCGTGGTGCATCTTGGCGGCAGGCGCGTCGCCCACGAGCGTCGGCAGCGGCTCGACGCTCCAGTTCCGGGTCCACAGGCTATTCGTCGTGATCGCGTTCGTAATCAGGTCCTTGAGCGCGTTCTGGGTTAGCGCCTGGTCTGCCGCGCCCTTGCACCGCGCGAACGCCCGCTTCACGTACTCGTGCAGCGAGTCCGGCCACTTGGTGCTGCCTGCGGCGACGCTCGACGCCCCAGTGCCAATCGGCGCAGAAGCGAAGACAGGACGCGGCGGGAGCGCCACAGGACGCGGCGGTGGTGGCGCGATGCTGAACTTGACGGGAGGCACCGACGACGCGCTGGAGCCGCCAACCACGTCTCCCGGCCGCCCAGAGCTCCACTGCCACTGCGCCGCGTTCTGCGGCGGTGGCCCCTGCATCTGCATCTGGGACGGCGGCGGGCGCAGCAGGGCACCTGGCGGCGGCGGCGGTGGACGCATCGGTACCTGACTCTGGAAGGTCGGTGGCGGCGGTGGGCGAGCGAACGGTCCTGGTGGCGGCGGACCGCGCGCCAGCATTTGACCCATACGCGGCGGGGGCGGGCGCATGGGGAGCTACGTTCAGACCGTGAAAGTGAGACGCGCGCACCGTGCTGCTGGCTGCTGCCGCAAGAGGGAGGGGAACGCACCGGGTACTGCGCCTGCTGGTGCTGGTAGTGGATGGGCTGGTGGTGGTGCGGGTGGTGCGGCGGCTGGGACTGCGTGGGCGTGGCGTAGAACTGCGAGTAGCCGGCCATGGCGGCGCTGGCGCCTGCCGGCTGCAGCTGCTGCGGCGGCTGCTGTCCCGGGTTCATCGCGCCAAGGAGAAGGAGGAGAAGGAGGAGGAGGGGGTCTCTCTTTATCCCAAATGGAGCTTGATGGCTCAAATGCGGCCCTCCGTTTCTTCACTAGCGCCAGCCACTCCAGCCGTTCATTTTTGATTTCCCAAAAAAAGTAAAAACACCTCCAGGATACGTAACGATGCTGCAGCAGCTCGTGCGCCGCTCTGCGCTGCGCGCCGCCGCGCGCGCCACCTCGGCTAGCCGCTCGGCAGCGGCCGCGGCACTCGCCGCCCCGTCTCAGTCGCTGCTGCTTGCGCCGCGCCGCGCGTTCGCGAGCAAGAGCGACGGCGACGACGCGTCGCACTCGGACTTCGCGCCAAAGTACCACGCCGCCAAGTCGAGCGAGAAGGACGAGATCCTCAAGATGATCGACGGCCACGTGAAGACGTACCCGATCATGCTCTACATGAAGGGCACGCCCGCGGCGCCGCAGTGCGGCTTCAGCATGCAGGTCGTGCGCATCCTGCACAGCCAGGGCGTGAGCTTCGACTCGGTCAACGTGCTCGACCACCCGGAGATCCGCGACGGCGTCAAGGAGTACTCGTACGTGTTGTTTAGTGTGGACGTGTGCGTGGGCATCTCGTTGCTCTGCCGGGGCGAGTGGCTCAAGCGGTTGATTCTTGTTGACCGGCAGGCAATGGCCGACGATCCCACAGCTCTACGTCAAGGGCGAGTTTGTGGGCGGCTGCGACATCGTGACCGACATGAACAAGTCGGGCGAGCTCGCGGAGCTGCTCGCCGAGTTCAAGAAGGAGTAAGTTCGCTAGACACACACATACCCACAGACGCGCAGGCGCAGTCTTGGCAGTCGCGTTCGCTCTGTTCGTTGAATAGGAAGGGCGCGAGGAAGACGAGGAGCGCGCCACCCTTTCCGATCGCTCGGCCGACGCTCGGCCGTAAAGCTAAGCGCAAGTCATCCCGCTACTCTCTCTCTCTCCAGACGTCGCTTGCTTGAGCATTTGCATATGTACGCTCGTGTCCTCACTTGCATTTACGCAGTAGCCGCACTTCTTTCCCGGCACACTTCCCACCAATACGCAAACCACGTAACTCATGGCGGACGGCGCGGATGTCGACCCGCTCGACGCGTACATGGCGACACTCGACGCTCGACCCGCCGCCGACGCCCGCGAGGCTGCAGCCGGCTCCAACGACTGGCCGACTGCTCGTCACCGCAGCGCACGGACAGGGGCGGCGACGACGGCCAGGAACCGACGCTTCCAGCGCCTACAGCAGCTGCTGCTGGCGAGCGAACGCGGCGACGATGGCGCCTACTTCTCGGACGCGATGATGCAGCAGCGCAGCCCCGCGCTGTTCCACTTCCACCTGGGACAATATCTCCCCGCAGCAGCAGCAGCAGCAGCAGCAGCGGAGGGGGCGATACCATCCAGTGCGACGGCGGACGTGGAGCTGCTGCTGTCGACGTTCCTGCTGCGCGCGAGCGACCGGCGCGAAATGGAAGCACGTCGCGTGTGGGAGCAGCGTGGGTGGGGCGCGTTCGTCTCGCAGGACGAGGTGCATGCGCGCGCGCGGGAGAAGACGCTCTTCCAGCGCGACGACGTGGAGGAAGAAGACGACTCAAGCGACGACGAAGGCGTAGGCGAGGACGAGGAGAGCAAGCAAGAAGACGGTTCGTCCGCAGACGCCACGAGCATCGACGTCGATGAGCGCCGGCAGCTCCTCGTGGACCTCATGGCGCAGCGCTTCCTCGACGGGAGCGACCACGAGTACGTCGACTACGCGGCGATCGACGGCGATGAGGCGCTCGACGACATCGAGCAGATGCAGCGCGACGCCGAGGACGCCTGGTTCGACACAATGGCAGACGACGACGCCTATACATAGAGGAGTTGTATGAATGATGGCTCGCTTGAATGAATCGGCTCAGACATGCTGACGGCCATCGTCGAGAAGTGTTCGCGCGCGCCTCGCTCATCTCTGTTCGCACTCGACCGCTCACCTTGCTGTCTCGGGTGTGTCTCTACAGCCGAACACCGCACGGTATAGCAACAATCAAAGCGTAGCGAGACAAGGACGACTCGCTCGCGATGCACCGCGCCGAGAAATCAAGCAG
This sequence comes from Globisporangium orthogonon, assembly GCA_023334005.1. NCBI lineage: Eukaryota > Oomycota > Peronosporomycetes > Pythiales > Pythiaceae > Globisporangium > Globisporangium orthogonon. Next base: position 9,227 of record JAASFW010000819.1, read on the forward strand.
CCGCATCTGTCGGAACCGCGAGGTCGAGCGCGCGCAGGAACTGCACCGCAAGAAGCTTGATGGCGTCAAATCGTATCTGACGAGCGTCGTGAGTCGTCCGGCGGTGGGCAGATCCACAGGTGTACACTTTCGTCGCTTCAAGTCCATCCCTGGTAGTCTTCGCGCGGACAGTTCATGTTGTGAGAGCACCGATCCAGGAAGCTTCAGCGACGACATCTCCGAAGATGATCTCAGCGCAGGAGAAGACGAGCACTTTGGAGATGTGTCGATCTCCTCATGTCTCTCTGGTGAACACACCAGCGGCGCGATCGATAGCGATGACTTCAGCTTGGACGAGCTAACAGACCAGTTCGCGAAGATGGATGAGTGCCGGTCAGTTGCTCCGGTCAGTGGCCCCCACGGAAAGCAGCAACAGCAACACCACCACCGGTCAGGGAGGCGTCGCCTGCAGCTACATCATGCAAAAGTGCCACCACCACCAATCGAGGGCATGTGTTCGCCGAAGCGGAAGTCGTTGAACGGCTCGTTTCGCATGCGACGCCTGAAGGAGATCCAAGCAGACAACGTCGGGCTCTTCGAACGCATCAAGAAGAGTGCTGCGCACTACAGCAACGACAACTTGAAGCGCGACTGGGAGCAGAACGTGTCGTACCTTTCTTCGATCTGCGAGTTTCCGGTGCTACTTCCAAGTCCGCGCAGCCAGCTCCCCTTCGAGAGCAGCGCGAACAGTGATGACGGAGACGACCTATTCTACACCAGCTCGCGAGACTTCAAGGCGTCGCTGAGTCGCCCGCACAAACACCTCCCAAGCATTCACCAGCCTGCTGTGGTTCATCCGATCAAAGCCATCCGCACGTCGCCTCGGAAGCTCCAGCTGAGCCTCTCGCCAGCATTCCGATCGCTCCGCAAAGGTATGCCGCAGCGACCAGCACTTCCACCACTCACTGCGGCATCCGGAAACAGCAGCAGTGGTTTGTTAGGATCGTTGTCAGCAGTGTACTCCGGAAGAGGTCCCGGCGTCGTGAGCGAAGCTACGGCAGCATCACCATCTCCAATGTCTCAGTTCAAGTTCCATTTATCGCAGGGAAGCACGTCGACAGCAGCTTTCTCCGTGTCCGGGTTTGATGAGACGAACGACGATGAAGAGGACGATGAAAATGAAGACGGGCACTTGAGCGATAGCCAGGTACTTTCGTTGCCGTCACGGGCAACTTCGATCGGTTCTCCTTTCGTTGGCGACTTGAGCACTTCTTCGGAAGCACAGCTCGACATCGCTTCGCCTTCCGACGAGACCAAGTATCAGCTACTGAAGACGGGGCGGTTCGTGGACGGCCGATATCTTGTGTTTACAGTCTTCTGCGGCGATGGCGTCAAGAATCCGTACGGGTTTGACGTGCTCGCATTCGATCACGAGTCTGCGCGCGAGTTTCGACTGAGTATTACGAAGGAGATGACGCACGAACTGCTCGATACGATCACCTCATCGTCACAAGCCGCGATCACAGCTGAGGCAGCGGGGACGAACTTGTCAATGGTTGACATCGCGCAGAGCATCTGTGACCACGTAAATTTTGTGGACCTCGAGTCAGAGATGGAGCGCGCGTTCGAGCTCTGCCCGACAGACACCAAGCTGGACGAGATGGCACAGGAAATGCGCGCCAAGCTTCAAGCTAATAGTACTTCGCAGCAACTCAAGCAGCCAGTGCAGCAGCCTGAAATGCCAGCTGCTGCGCCTACACCAGTCCACTCGTCAGCGACATCGTGACGCTGGAACCGGTCGGCGAAGCGGTATGTGGCTGGTGCTCGCAGACTGCGCCATGGACAGTGATGGTGGGAGGAGCTCTCTTGTGCGCGTGCTGACATGCTGCTTGGGTGCTTCGTCTCACAGCAACCTGTGAAG